>PYAF01004861.1:701742-721191 GCA_007407185.1 Glycine tomentella
TATACATGATTATATATATATATATATATATTATTTGTTAAAAATAATTATTTTATTGCTTTTATGATTAAAATAAAATAATAGTATAAATGAAAGCATTTGTGTTTTTCAAATAAATTACTAATAGTAACCCATGTCTTACATTGAGTTTATAATTTATAAATTTTATATAATATTATTTTTAATATACTTCAATATTATTTATTAATTTAAAAACATTAAATAAATATTTAAAAATTAATATCTATATATAAATATCAACAATTATAAATATTGATTATATATTAATGGCAAATAAAATTTAATTTTTATTCAATGACTGTTAGATGTAAAAGACTAAATTGTGTATAACATAATAATGATTATCTTACTTCTTTGTGAGCATGATTGATTCTTTTATTTAAGGGCAAGGTTTTTAGAAGAATGTTTTCTTAATTAGAAATTTCAATGTCAAACATTATTTAGGCTTACGTATATTGATTGTATATTTGATATAAAAAATTATGTGTATAACTTTGAAAAAAAAAAATCTTTTGGGAGGTTAGGGTCCTCTCATCCTTCTTGTCTATTTTGTGCCAATTGAAAAGCACTGAGAAAGAAACGGAAGGAGAAAAGTGTTAATGAGTTTTAAGAAAAATATTAGGGATTATATTTTTTTTGTTGAAAAGTGAATAAAAAGGGGGTGGACAGGGGAAACCTAGGAAATCAATAAATTAAAGTGATAGCAGTAATTTTGAAATAAAATGAATCGGATGTATTTTTCACTTAATTATACAATACAAATCTTCTTGCATGGAATGGAAGTAAGGAAGTTACTTCAATTCCTTCGTTGTGCCAAGACAAAGAGGAAAGTAACAAACATCAATATCCACAGCACTTAATGCTGCTGGAAAATACCAAGACAGAGAAAGTGGTAAGAAATTTCCCTAAGCAAGGTGATAAATAAAGTGCCATATATTATATGCACTATATATTGCCATAACCAGTTTGCACCAAAAAAATTGTCGAAGAGTTTTGGTGAAGATCGAAACCAAGCTGCGGGGTCGTAATTTTACTTCACAAGATGGGGGGAGAGGCACATTCCAAGGTACTATGTCCTTCACTTCCTTTCACAGTTTCACGGGCACACTAATTAATGTCTTCGCTATTTGACTGAATTACAATCTAAGAAGAAGAAAAGAACACTCTATTTTTCACATTTTAAACTTTTTTTTATCTTTATGTTGGGTAAAATTATTATTACTTTTTATATATATAGTCATATGGAATTTTCATTTTATATATATATATATATATATATATATATATTAATAACATAGAAAACGCATGAGTGAAACGGGAGTTTTGGCTGTAATTTTTGGAGCTACCAATGCCATATATATAACTGATTGTTGAACCACATTTTGGTTTCATTTGATTTTTATTCCTTCTTTCTTTCCTGCAAACGCATATCTCAATCATTGATTGATGACTGTTGTATTTTAAAATATTTTCTTGTTAGTTTTCCAAAATCAAATGATGTAATATAATCTCCACCAAGATAACGAATGTCTGCAGACATGCCTGCTGAAAATATATTTTGTTAGAGAATTAATGTACGTTGGTCTATATCATATATATATATATATATATATATATATATATATATATGTATGTATTTTCTCCCTATATTATTCTCTATTATTTGGTGCATATCTTCAAGACTTCTAACAGATTCATCATTCTTTCTCTTGCTCTGTCAACACTGTAGAACATGGTTCAGATCAACGTATCACACCTCAATCTCTCTCTCTCTCTCGCTCTCTCGTGAGTGTATCATAGTTATATAGGGACCACAACCATTTTTGTCTTTATAATCATTGTGATTTTTCTTTCAAATTTAATTCTGACATCAAACGCTGGATCATAAAATATGATCAGAAGATATTTTCAACTAGTACTATAATTTGCTTGAACTTTAGATAGTAAACAACACTCAATACTCCTTCTCAAATTTTGCCATTTGCCAATGCACCCACCACGTACGAGTGGCTTTGAATTTATAGCTTTCTTTGTACCTATGCTATCCCCACCTTTTCTGATTTTTTCTCTTCAGTCATATGAACATAGAGAGCATGACAAGACTAATCAATTATATTTTATTTTGTTCAAGTTTTTTAACCATGTAATATCTATGTGTATTTATCGTTTTGTGCAATTCAAGTACTCATTTGAATCTTATTACAAACATAGAGTTTTTTTTTTTTTTCTATGCAAAAAATAAAACAGAGTTACAAAAACACCGTACCTTAATTCAACGGAAAAGGGGAGAGGTGGGGGAGGATCCTATATATGATGAATATGAAAAACCTTAAATATTTTTCTAAAAGTACATGATTGCAAGACAAGTGCAAAACCTCTTTTTGTACTTCTAATCTGTTAAAAATTATGGTTTTATTAAATGATTTCTCATAAACATTTTTTTTTATCAAATAACCCTTTTCTTATTTTATTTTTTGCTTAGTTTCCTTAAATATTATATTTTTTAAACCACTTAAATATTATGAGTTCTTCATTTGCTCCTTTTAAATATCATGGATTTTTTCATGTACCAAAAAAATCATGGATTCTTCATTCCATCTCCTTTTTAAAGATACCAAATAGTATATTTGTGACGTGTAGAAGAGATTAAGAGAAAACTCATTTCATAACAAATGTTTTATGAAAGGTTAATTTGAAAAAAAATAAAAATAAAAGACTAAATACAAAAATTACAAATTTTCTAGAGACAAATTTAATCTAAGTATTTTATTAAAAAAATAATGTTAATTAATTCAGATATTTCTTTACATGTGAATACAATTCTTCGAATTGAGTATCACTACAAAACCCAACCAAATGTTTAAAATTCATAGGAAACTAGTTTACATATCCAAGAAGTGATGGCTCACAAGATTGCACAATCAATTATCGATGCTCTATAATAACCAAGCATTTGTAATTTGCTTTGTCGCATGTACATAGATCTAACTGTCCTAGGGCTCACCCACGAGGGGTTCACATGCTGAAGTAGGCAAATTGGTTCAGCTTTGTTTTTGTGTCTATCCTTTGTCAATGAAAATTGGAGGCCAATGAATGAATAATGAGAACTGAAAACTCGATCTGGAAATTTTCAAAGCTTGGTACCATCGCTCCCTATCACATTATTATCACTTACCTCCAAAACACTCATCAATTGGGTTGTAGTCCCATCCAAATCTGGTAACCCTCCCTCTTCAACATTCCAATAGCCACTAATATGTTTGCACCTGCAAATGTTACCCCCACATGCATTTTCCATTTGGTTTCTTGCTAGCTCGCACCTTCGAGGAAGCTTCCTCTTTTCCCTTCAAATGTATAGTTGATAAACTTTGATACTAACATATGTCACACTCTTCAATCTCTGGAAGGAACTGGTTTTTATTCAATTATATCTTTGTTTTAGCCGTATTCTACAAAAACTGTACATGTTTTGTTTTCAGCCATAGAAAGGAATTATTTATTGAAAAGGCGCTTTAATTGCAGTCATCTCTTGCTAGCCTGAGTTTTGGCTTTTTCAGGCTTCCTTCGAGTGTGTTTAGATAAGCGTTGAATTATGCTAAACTAAAATTACATATTCCAAAATAAAAACAGAAAAGTTATGTGAATGGTGGTAAATTGAGGGGGTCGGATGCAACTGTAATTTAAATACACCCTTAATTGCAGGATGTTTGAATAAGAGTTGCATCCAACACAACCAACTTTTAAGTCAAAGTTTCCACACACTTGCTTAATTTTGACTTTTTTGTTTCAGAAAATGTAATTTTCCAAACATGGATACAACGGGTATTCAATCGTTAAAGTGGTTGGTTAATCCTAAATCGATAGGAGAATCAACTTAAATAAAGTTATGAAGCTCTAATAATTTCTACCTTATAAATTGGTTGGTTTTATACGGTTAAATTAGGTTTTAATCTCAAAATTTAAGATAATGGAAAGTATATCTTTTTTTTATAATAAAAATATAGCAAGTATATCTTAAATTCATTATCTGGACAATCTGTAATTGCTACATATGGTTATGTAGAATTAAGTAAGGTTGTCATCCCAAATTCTAACATTATCAATTATGAAAAGAAAAGTACATTAATTTACCAACATCTTTGGTATAAGAAATTATTTCAGGTGAATGATAGAGCATGGGAGCGTGAGAGAAACGAATTCGAATCATATAATTCAAATAAATAGTTAAAATTAAAATTAATTAAAATAATCCTAATCATTAAAATATAACTTAATGATTAACATTTATTTTTCTCATCCATGCACACATACATACATACATATAAAATAATGGCTTGATAACTTATGAGGTTTCCTTGAACTTTCCTCTGTCGCTATATATTGTTACTATAGAATGTCTGTTTTTATACTTTGTTGGTGTCGCAGGCACCATAAAAACAATGGAACATTATGCATATACATTTATGTGGTTTATATTCCAATATGATAAAATTAAATAAATTTGGCCACAATCATTATTGAAGCATGCATGTATATATAGATATTTTAATATTGTACTTTGCGGTGCCTATGAGGCTATGATGCATGGAGCTTGGACCAGTTGATCTCGACCTCACAATTCAAGAACTGTCAAGTTCAGACTAGTTGAATCGTCATAACAGAAGAATGAAACCTAGCTAGGAATTGATATTTATCTTAAGCGGCTTTTAATAAGAAATGTTTTTGAAAATAATAACGTCTAAATAAAACTTTCTCATATTTATTAATAAAAATATAATTTTAATTAATTAGGCATAAAATAGTATTATAAATAATAATAATAATAATAATAATAATTTTTTCTATTAAGTAAAATTGATTGCATGAATTATAAGAATCATTATGACATTAAACTTGGTTACAACCAACTTCTTAAAATAGTATTTTGTTATGATATTTTTTAATATTTTTTTCAATTTCTTTTTTACTTCCTTTATTATTGTTCACATGATTAAAAATTGTGCAATTTTAATTATTAATGCTTTTAGAATTTTTTATCTTATATATATTTTTTTCTCAATAAGTTATCAGTATTTCTTTCAAATACAATTATTTCGTATCATATTCATTTTTTAAATTAAAAAAAAAACATTTTTCATCATCACAAAACCTCATGCGCGTTTTCAGAAATTTTTAACCAACTTATACTAATTAGAAAGTATAAGTGGCTTTATGGGAATTGCATCAGTAGTTAATTTCTCTTATATGACACGTATCTTATAACAGAAGAATGCAACCTATAGCTATGATTGAAATGAATTTAGACATTTATTCTAATAGAATCTAATGGTTAAAAAGTAAATTTTAACAAACATGAACAAAAGCAACCTAAAAAAAAAAAAAAAAGAAAAACTCAGATTGACATGATTGGTGGCTAAGCATTGAACGTGATCTTCATCTCTTTATTAAGTTTGGAAGCCTCAACTTTCGGAAAAAAAAAAAAAAACAACAACACATAAACAAAGCAAGAAGGAAGTTGGGGGTAAATTAAAATATTACAATTTAAATAACAAATTATGAAAATATTATAGTTTTGAGATTATTTATAAATGTATAGCAATTAAACACGTCTTAGGTGGATGTGTTTAATCACGCAGAAGGGACGTGATTGGAAGCTCAATCACGTCCAGGGAAGACGTGACTTAGGAGGAGACGACACGTGTCATTTTGAGACACATGTCATTTTGCGGCGCGTTGCGTAGAAATTTCGAAAGACCATAACTTTTGATTGGGATGTCCGATGGAGGCGAAACCGGTGGCTACGCGCTCGAAATTGAGAGAAGCCGCTGGTCCGAAAGGGACTTGCCCAAATTTTTTTTCCCAAAAGTGGCCTCTAAGTGCCTCAAAATTGCGATTTAATCTTCGAACATCCCAAAAAAATTTCTTGTTTTCAAATTTTTTATCCATTCGATTAGTGAATTGCAAGCTATTCTTTATTTACCTAATTAATTCTCTTAATTTCGAGCATTTTGACATAAAATACACCTCCATCGGATATTTCTATCAAAATTTATGATTATATGAAGTTTATATGCATCACCAACTTTACAGTATGATTTTGTTCAATTTTTTAAATTAACTTTACGACCACAATGTTTTCATTTTTTTAATTTGTTAAACCGATATCGTTTAAAAATCTACAATATAATTTTGGTCAATACATATACCAAAAAAAATTACCCACAAAACCACCACCACCCTTTCCACCGCAGTTCAACCCCACTACCACCACTCCCATGAACCCTTCTTCTCAAATCCATAAACCATCATGCATGCATCAAAACCAACGTGGGTTCGCTCACTGACTGTAACTAACACCTGATTTATTTACCAAAATTATGTTGTAGATTTTTAAATGATATCGGTTTAACAAATTAAAAAATGAAAACATTGTGGTCGTAAAGTTAATTTAAAAAATTGAACAAAATTATACTGTAAAGTTGGTGATGCATATAAACTTCGAATAATCATAAATTTTGATAGAAATATCCGATGGAGACGTATTTTATGTCAAAATGCTCGAAATTAAGAGAATTAATTAGGTAAATAAAGAATAGCCTATAATTCACTAATCGAATGGATAAAAAATTTGAAAACAAGAAATTTTTTTGGGATGTTCGAAGATTAAATCGCAATTTTGAGGCACTTAGAGGCCTCTTTTGGGAAAAAATTTTGGGCAAGTCCCCTTCGGGCCAGCGGCTTCTCCTCTCAATTTCAAGCGCGTAACCACAGGTTTCGCCTCCATCGGACATCCCAGTCAAAAGTTATGGTCTTCCAAAGTTTCTATGCAACGCGCCGCAAAATGACACGTGTCTCAAAATGACACATGTCGCCCCCTCCTGACGTCCTTCCTGGACGTGATTGAGCTCTCAATCACGTCCCCCTCTGCGTGATTAAACATGTCCACCTGAGACTTGTTTGATTACTATACATTTGTAAATAATTTCAAAACTGTAATATTTTCATAATTTATTATTTAAATTACAATATTTTAATTTTTTTCCCCTCAACTTTCTCTGTTGTTTTTTATTTCCTTCACTGATAAAAAAAATTGACAGATGGTCAATTCTACCTTAGGTAAATATACATTAATATTTTATACTTTTATATAATTTATAAGACATGTTATTTTTCTAGAACGTTTTGTATCTAAACATCATTGTTTAAACTTTAAAGTAACTAATTCTTAAATTGACCAAGGATATGCCCACCAACGACGGTCAACGTTCTGTGAATAATAAAATTATAGTGAAAAATTGTTCTTTCTATTTTTGTAATATAATTAATATATGCAATAAAAATATAATATAATATAATGATATATAACATTATTATACAATGAAAAGTTTTATACTCAAATAATACAACTCTCAAAAATAAGTAGGTGATCCCTAGTTTATTGAAAATTATACCATGGGTCAACACTCAATACAATCTGAACCGGCCTAAAAATAACGACCGAAGATATTTGGAATTGGAAACTAATCATCATATATATGTAAAAGTAAAAAATCAATAATTGTTTCGAGGGATAATAAATTCAATTTTTTAAAGTAAATTTTGAATTTGAATATTATGAATAAAAAAAATTGGTGGTTATTAAAAGTAGGTAATTAAACTTTCTTACTAAAATTAGTCATCAACAAAATTTATAAATATTTGGTGCTAATAATATAATAACAAAAAAAAATATGTAAGTAAAAGAAAAATGTATAGGTTTATTTTTAATTTGAATTATTTTTTAACCAAAATTTGAATTATTATGTATACGTAATTTTATTTAATTTTTAAGGCTTTTGAGATTAAGGAAATGTTTTAATAATTTTTATTTAAATGCCTTAAATTCTTTTTTTAAATCAGAATCTTTTCAAATTATTTTAAATCTTCTTATACTCAAAATGTAGTAACAAAAAAATACCAATTTTTTATATATAAAAAATAATAATTTATACTCTTTAAATCCTAAATTCACATCTCTTGCAAAAAAATTATAGATTTTGGTTTGAGATGTGCTTCCTCAGCTAGGGTTAGAGATTGTCTACCCATAGCATGAAAATGTGTAATATATCTATGTCCATCTAGACCTAGCATTTATTATAAAGTAATTATTGAGTACAATATATGATATATGATTTGATCATATTTTATCTTTATGATTCCCAAAGATATGATTAAATATGATAGGATATGATAATGTATAATAAAGAAATGGAGTCATATATTAATCTAAGGCATCAAAAATATCCACTAGTCAAATAGGCCGAGTCGGTTGGGATTCGACCTACTTCAGTAGTCATTGGATTTGGGCCAACGATGACAGGAGGGTACACAATCCCTCTCTAACTTAAATGTGTAAACATGAAGAGGCTAAAAGCAAATCAAAGCGGATAAACTAACTGTTTTATTGGTCATTGGGCTCGACCCATATACAACCGAAGGATGCAAGTGTGATCTCTCATAGTTTCATTCTCAATAAAATTAGAAAAGAAATAAATAGACCAAACAAGACCAAGGCGAATTTTAGGTCAATTATGACATAGATTTCATCATATTGAACTAAAAAGGCTCATATTTAATTTAGATTCAAAATTTAGAGTTCAACCCTTACATTCTATAAGGCTAGTTTAGTTGACCTAACCTACTTTACTACCTCCTTTGGTTATTGGATTGGGTATGCAACAAACCAGTGGTGATATCATTAAGCTTAAATTAATTTTTTTTTGTCCTTTAAATTATTATTTTGGTTTAATTTGTTCCTTTAATTTTTTTTCGAGTTTAATTGATTTCTCTAATTTCCAAAAGGGGTTTAGTTTGGTCCTTGTTACCATTTCATTTAACATGGTTAAGTTTGTGCCCATGTGAGCGAGATTGATGAGGTGACTCTCCTATACAATGGCTACATGGACTTCAAACTTAAATGTGTTAGACAAAATGGATGGCAATAATCAAATTGAGTTTTTTTAAAAAATTTAAAGGATCAAATTAAACTCAAAATAAATTAAAGGATCAAATCAAAATAATAAACAAAAGAACTAAACAATTAATTTATCCTATCACTGAACTTAAGAAATTTTCATATTACCCATGCTTATTTGGAAACTTTTGTGCTCTGGTCTAAGCCAAATTTAATTCCCTCTATGGTAGAATTATATTAACTAATATAAAATTATATTTGGAATTTGAGTATTTTGTTAAAATTGATTTGAATTAGGGCCGAAGAAAAAAAGTGAGACTTAAAATAAAAATTGATTTTATTTTACTTTAAAAAATGATATGTGATATCTTTTAATTCATATATATGATTTTTTATTTTAATTTAAACAATTATAATAAATGTTAATAGACTTAAACCTCAAATTTTAGTTGTTTATCATTGGGTCCACTGGTTTGAATTTGTACTATTGTGTATTATGTATTTTACTGAGTTAATGTAAATTTCCTTTTTTTTTAAAAAAAAAAAGAGTACGTTAGCGTATATTTGTACATAATTTAATCTAAGACCTGAACCATAGGTACGTTGGTTCTTTTAATTGATTCAGATTGCAAAAATCACGATCTGTCATATGGTGATATGAAAAATTTTAAATTAAATCAACTTATTAATTAATTTGTTTTGAATTTTTATCTTGGTCCAAATATAATGATATATTGGCCCCCAAAAAAAAAATGATATATTCCTTGGCGTTGATACAGCTTACAAGAGATCATTGCTTGCGACGAAAATTGACATGGCTGGTGATTGACGTATTATTTCAATTATATATGTTGATTATGTCGAAGTTGATAACATCAGTTTCATTTACATGTAACTTAAATACATTTTTAATATTTACAAGATGAATGGTTTTGATTTAGCTTCCTGTATAATCCTTTTTTTATCATTCTGAAATTTGAAATAATTGTTTTTGGTACCTTTAATAAAATGAGTGAACTTTGATAATGGTCTTTCTAAAATATTTTTATGTAAATTTTATTCTTTCAAAATCTAAAATCACTATTTTATTAGTTCCTAACATTCATTTTAGGACTGGTTAAAAAAATTCATTATGAGCATCTATAATTTTTTTTAGAGGCATGTTATGCTAATATGGTATTGTAGACATTGGTAGAAGTAACGTGAGATAGTCAGTCACTTGACCTTTTATTAAAATCATATGACAATGTGAACCAAATTAAATTAATGATTAATTTTATATTTTTGAGGATTGGAAATTAAAAAAAATTAAGGACTGAAATTATATTAATTATATTAATAAATGTAAAAGATTTAATTGAATTTATTGTTCTCAAACATTGTAATTGTACAGTTTTGTTCTTTTCAGTTTCAATTATGTTAATCGAGTCCTTAATTAAGTTTTTTCATATTTACAATCATGTCTATCTATACTAATTACATCTAATATTTAATAAACTTATAAACTGATATTATAAAGTCAACGTGATATGAAAATACACAACTACAATGCATTAGTTAAAAATCACAAAATATTTGAAGCAACAATAAATATTAACTTTGACTATATTAATTGAATTTTCGTGTCAATAGAGGTGGAAAAAAAATTGAACCGATAAAATTAAACCATACGGATTCAAAATTGAACTGAATCGCTTTGAAAAAAACCAAATCATTTTGGAGGAAAAACTAAATTGGTCACTTAGAAAATGGTTCGATTAACCCAACCATTTTTAAAAAGAAGTTTGGTTTGGTCCTTTAGAAAAAAAAATGATCCATATATGGATAAAAAATGGTTAACTAAATTGTACAATAGAACTAATCTATTTTATAAAAGCAATTTGATTAACAGAATCACTTGTATAAAGTCGATCGAAAATAAATTGATTTTTCTATTAAAAACAATTTTTACACAGCCCTAGTCAACAGTGTGTAGGTAAATATTGTTTTTTATGACACCAACGAATAACAAAAAAATTATTTTTCTATTTTGAGCAAATTAATAATCTAAATATCAAATAAAATCAGGATGAAAAGGTTTGATTGTAAATGACAGAAAACTTAAGATTCAATTTACACAAATGGAATGTGAGATATCAAAATTGTACAATCACGATATTTCAACTACTATCATTTGTCTTACATATATAGCAATCCACATCTATTAAAAATAAAATTGGATAAGATAAAAATTAAATATATCTTAAAGGTTCAATAATGGGCAAAGATACACAATTGAAATTAATATCATGCTATGCTTGTATGAAAATGATAATGAGGAAAACCCAAACAGCAGAAAAGCATTAGCCAAATCCAAAAGAACCTTGGTCGAAATCTAACATATATTTGTTTATAAAGTGACTTTTTTCCTTCTAAGAGCACGGAATGGACGGTGAGTGAAGTCACATGTTATTGGTGGGTTTGGCATTTTTGTCGTCTTTAAGCCCAACCCTATACTTATTTTCTAATTCTTTGTGCATATTAGGCGATACTATGAAATTCTGAACTTTGTCATTTACTACAAGTGGAGAAGAGGTGGAGGAAAGAAATGCTGGTCACTATCAACGTTTGAGAGATGAGGTTTTATACGGTGAAAACTGAAAACCAATATGCAGTTATGTTAGGGATAATAATGGTACTTTCATTCTTGTTTTGTTTTCTTGTGGATTAATATTAAAAGCTTAGCTTATTTCCATCTCTTTGTCCATATTAATTGCACATCCTCTACCAAACAAATAGAACAATGCAAAGTTTTCCTTTTGCTCTTCTCTTTCATTTTCATAGAGCATACAAGCAAAACAGAATATTATCGAAGAAATTTTATGACACAAAAATCAGGCAAAAGAGTATTCGGCTTAGTTACGCATATTTTCCACATTAATTCCACGCAGTGGTTGTCTTCTTTAGGTAGTACATCCGTACCATTCAAATTCAACCAAAAAAGAATTTGTACTATAGTAGTAAGTTTGCTAGCCAAATTTTGCTATCTAAGCACATCACTTCACAACCAAAAGAGTTATGAAGAAAATAAATTATATCATATATAAATTATATTTTGAATATGCACACTTTTTCTTTCTGGCATAATTCATCATTATTAATTAGAATTTATTGAAATTTACAAATTAAGAGAAAAAATATTAAATTATAAATGAGACTCATAGAATATGCAATTCTTAATAAATTTTAAGTAATAACATAAAATATTTTTAGAATAGGGGTTAAAAATGTATTAATGTAATTTTTTTATGTTCATGTTCAAAAAAGTGTTGATAAAATTATTTTTTAATCAAATTAATTTTGAAGCGATGTAATTTATATTCAGATATTTTTATTATAAAATTAAGTTAAGAGTGAAATTTAGTATAAAATTTTTAGATTTGATACACAAATTATTCAAAATTATTTTAATTTAGAATTAATTTTAAATTTAAAATTAATTATAAATATTTTTTAATGTAAAATCAAATATATAAAACTTTATTCAATATTTATTATGAACTCATAATTAATTCTCGAACTTGAAATTACACGTATTAAATATCAAATGTATGGCTTCCATAGAAAAGGGCAACGTGGCTGCAAGAACGAATGGTTTATAGATCACGTATCTCTTGATAATCTAAATTGTGGTAGCACGCCACAACGGTCCCCATGAGAGGGCTCCACCAAGCCTTATAATTTGCATGTGACATAAAAAGACAAATATTGCAAGGAAGTAATTTTTTTATTTATTTTAAAGTTAAATATTTATTTTATCTATAAAAGTGTGTTTCGTGATAGATTAGTTCTTAAAATATAAAAAAATCAAATTTAGTTATTGAATATAAAAAAGTGTAATATATTAGTGTTGTCGTAAGCTCATCTCTATCAACTTTAAGTTTTTTGCCTAGATGGTACCTATGTTGACGTGATTATTGGGACAAAAACGACAACAAAAAATTTGTGTTGAGTAAATAAAACTAAATATTGTTAATGTAATGTTTGGTGTTTTATTACTTAACAATGACTTTTAGGGTGGGAGATCCACCCAAATCTCCCACCATGGAAAAGAAATTAAAATCATTAGATTTTATATTAATTATTTTGTTAACCAACAATTGAGATTTTTTTTTCTTTTTTCTTTTTGTATTTGTTCCTCCTTTCCCAATTTGTCTTTCACCCCAACCTCATCCCACGATTTCACCCACCTATAATTCCCCCCTCCCCCTCCCTTAAACCCTAATGACACAAACACTTCATCATTACGCCACAACCATTGCAACAAAGGCACCACCACACCACAACAACAACACAACACCAAAACCTAATTTAAACAAATATAGTCACACAAACAAAAATAGCAACAAAAGATTAATCAACCGACGACTTCAACTCTATCTTCTCTAACACCTTTGTCGATGAGCCCATTTACTCCGACATCATCCTCCTAACATAAACAACACAAGCACAACTTCCTCACCAATTGGGTTTTGCATAATGTCATTGTCATTATTGACATCGTCTCTTCCTCTTTTTGGTAACCATAACCAGATCTAGAAAAAATAAAAATCCAAGCAACAAAGTCTAAGACCCAAAATAGAGGATGACACATAACTTAAGACCCAACATCAATGCTGAATATTTGAGAAATAGAAATCCAAGACCTAAAATCGAAACCTAAAATCTGAGATCCAATCTCCGAGCTTTGATTTTGAGATCTAAAAGCTATTTAATTTCAAGCCTTTCAAGTTTCAACTTTTCTTCTCTTGACGAAAATACCTTGTGCTCTGTCATGGATGGTTGCTTTGCAATGAACAATCCTACAATGCGGTGAACGAAGATGGTTTGAGATGTAGAGAGATCTTTGTTCTTGAATATCTTCGCCTTTGTTGGAATTGCAAATAGAGTATGCCATCGATGAGTGTTAACACTTTGGCAAGTGTACCAATTGGTCCAAGTAGTAATAAATCGGTAAATCCGAGTATCGAGTCCACAGAGACTTTGACTGTACTCAGTAATTGTAACCATCTAATTCTAAGCAATTAATGAATTAAATTGATATTTCTAGAGTAAATAAAATGTATTTAAATTCAATATAATTTAAACTATGAAACAAAACAAGTGCAAGGGATAAGACACAAACACTCGAAGGGTTGTAGTGATGATTGATGCAAGATGCGAATTATGTTGGGGTTCAACTAAGCGAAACTACCCCTGATGTAATAATAAAGATTTTTCGCTATTTAACATTATTTTCATATTACCTTCATCTACTAATCTACTCTAACCATGATTCCTTAAGTGAAAGAGCCTAAACCACCTAATTTTACTCATAATCCCTTAAGAGCTACATAAAAGGATTTGCGTTTAAAAATAAAGAAGAATGCTTAGGCTAAACAAAATCATTTTATCCCTAGATATGGCTCACTTAGATGTTCTTTTCAGTTCTTAGGAAATAAATACTTTCCAATGCATAAAACCTAAAGCAAAACATGAGCATGTGATAGAGGACTATCCAAGGATCATAAAGTTCTAGAAACACTCCATGAATTGAAGGATCCAATGACAAGGTCTAAAGCCAAGCTTCTTCAAGAAGAGATGATCAAGAGAATCATGGTTGGACTAGTTAACAAGGGCAAGAATGAAGGAAGACGCAAGGAGCTGAATTGAAGCACCTTGAAGATTATTGGCGAGCTTGCTTAGTGCGTGTTGTTCGCTTAGCGTGAAGCTTGGCTCGCTTAGTACGCCTGTCGCACTCAGCTCAATTCCTTGGCCAAGAGTTTTTAGGCTCAACAAGCTTTGCTTGCTTAGCGAGATTCCTTGGCTCGCTTAGCGTGCCTGTCGCCTAATTCCTTGGCCTAGAGTTTTTCAGGCTTAGCACGCTTTGCTTGCTTAGTGTGATGACTTGGCTCGCTCAGCGCGCCACCTCTGCAAGGACTTTTATAATTTTTTTACTTTTGTAATAGGCTTAATTGTTACCAAAAATAGGCTTAAGTTGTGCATTTTAGGTGTTTGTTAGAAGCCTAACTCTATAAGTACTCAGTTATTTGCTATTTTTTAACAACTTTGATTAATGAAATTAAGCATTTGCTTGAATTGAGAGCTTAGTCTCTTCTTGGTTCTTGACTAAAATCAAATCGATTCTTATCAAGAAAACTTTCCTTTGTGACGAATCCTCCTCCAACTTATTGCTCCGTTACGGATCGTGGCGTCATTCATCATCATTTTTTAATCTTCTCCATTTTTCTATTTAAGTTTCAAACAACAATTCATGGAGTCTTGAAGTTTGGAATATGGAAACGATCCAATCCAAGCATTCATGTCTTGGTAGTCATCAACATGGATGATCAAACCTCAAACATGACAATAAACTCAGAAAAACAACAATAATATAAAGATAACATCAAATATAGTTAGAAGCATTACATCAAGAGTGTTTGGTTGTTGAGATCCCAACAATGGGTAGTTTAGCCTCTCATTGTCATGAAAGGTTTACAAAACAATGGGAATACACGAGATAATGAAGGGGGATGAAAGAAAGTGGAGGAACAAAGGTAAAGAAACAAACTTTATTGGAGTGGGAAAGCTCTCCTTCGTGACCTAGCTTCTCCCTCTTGCTTCTCTTTTGAATCAATTTCATTTCCCTCCTCTTTTTCTTAAAACGGAACCCAACTTGTGTTTTTTCAACGTGGCTGCGCGCTAAGCAATCAATTTCGCACTTAGCGCGCTTGAAGAGTCTAGCTGGATAAGTGTTCACACGTTAAGCGAGCTGGTTGCGCAGAGCGGGTTGGTGCGCTAAGCGGGCCTATCGCGCACTGCTTTAGACCCTCAATTCATCTTCCATGTATTTGCTGTGAAATTCTACAAAAAAATACAATCAACACTATAAATCGACTAATTTTAGCATCTACTGGATAAAAGCTCAGGATAAGCTAAATTCCTATATTTTAATCACAAAAAAAAAGTGATAAAAGAGGAAAATAAGATAATTGCTATGTGATTTACATGTAACTTTACGTATGCATAGCAATTATCAATGAGTTGTGGATGCACAAACATGGAAGAAAAATTATCTTAGCATTATGAGTGTGGCAACGATGATTCTTTGCAAACATGTACTCCTATGATGCAATTCAGATATGAGTTTGGTCGCAATTGCTTCCTAATCTTTGTAATAAGAAACAAATTGATTCAAATCAATATAATAATTGGGTCTGTATCTTGAGTTGTGGCACAACCACAAAATAGGAAGGGGTTATGGTGGAAAAAGAAGGAGATGAAGGGGTAGAGAAAGGGACAACCACTGAGGAAGAACCATGGATAATTTAGGAAAGAAAAGAGGAAAAAAAGCAAAAAAAGTTAAATCTCATTCGTTGATTTAAAAACATATAAATTCAACAATATATATATATATATATATATATATATATATATATATATATATATATATATATATATATATATATAAAATGTGTTTCCCATAGTGGGAGACCATCGTCAATGTGCTGACAAATTAATATGTCCTATTCATCAAGAGATGTGACAATCTATTTGTACACATGAAGTGCTATGACCAATATATTATAATTTTTGCATATTTAATAATTAGATTTAAATTTTTCATCTTTTAGAAATTAGTTTGTCATTATTACACATTTTCAAGGGTAGAAATAGATATTTATCCTTATTTTTATAAACAAAAAAATTGATAGTAGTACCTTGAGCTACTTTACAACTCTAAAGATTTAAATGGTGTTTTATTTTCCGTTTGTTTTGTTGCAATGCACAATACAAATCCAACGGATGAACGGAAAAATAAGGAGGATGCATTGGTCAACATTCAATCAGTGCTCAATCAACAAATTGTCAAACATGCACTTAGTGTGTCATTGTTTTATTTGATTCATACTTTTTTGACAAATGTTAAATGTGAATCCTTTTTGACATACGTTAGGGCAGTTGAATCCAACACCAATGAAATTTCAAATGAAAGCTACAACATAATTGTTTTAAAATTTTCGCATTTAAACACACAATTTATCCATTTAATGTGATTTCACGCTATTCTAAACTTTTACAAAATAAATGCTATTCCAAACGCACCCTTACAAGTGGGAAATATCTCTCTAAAATGACAACTTTTTGAAGTGTAAAATTAAATGAATTAAACATATGTTTATTTTTTAAATTAAAATGAGTTGACGTAGAATGAATATATTTTCACTTTTACACGTTATTTTTTGCTGAAAAAAAGGCTTGGAGACTTGCATTCAAAGGAAAACTCGTGTCTCAAAAAGAGCAATTCAATTATGTATAATTTGTCGAAACTAGACTATATATCAAAAACATATGTCTCGTGCCACAAATTTGGTATAAATAATTCAAAATAACTCTAGATTATAGTTACTCTGTATTCACCAAAAAGAAAAAGGTACACCATCTTACACACTTTCAAAATATTATAGATTGAAATAGATATTTTTTTAAAGGTGATAAATTAAGTTGCACATGATTCAAATTTTAGAGTGATAATTTGCAATATTTTTCTCATAATAATTTTGGAAACAGATTAGTAATTACATGTTACTTGCATGACCGAATCTGTTAAATTTTAACGGAAAACTAAAAGAGGATCAAGTTATTTTGTACACATTTTTTTTGTTGAACATAATTCTGTTAATTGTTTAAACTATTAAAAAAAACTTTTTGCTTGAACCATACGAAGTGTCCCTGGAGACAACTCAGCAATGTAGGAGATACTAATTCTTCCTATGCGCTTGGAAATGCCACAAATCCATCTCCCATGCATGATGGTCCCTAACCCTAATAAGATCTCCACATGCATGCTATATATGTTGGTCTGACATTTAATTTAATTTATAACATTCGATCTATTAATTAATTACTAGTAATTTTTAGTTGTGATTAGAGTCCACTTTCACTGCAACCGAGAATTATATAAGTAAAAGTGGCCACTTGGGTTTCAATTTTCACAGCTCTGATTGAAATTGGAGAGTTTCTTCCTGCACCATTTGTTTTTTCTACTACAACATTAATGAACAATGCATTTCCAAAATTGTCCTTCGTGTTTTTAAGATTGTATACACGGATTCGTATGATTCATACTTACGGATTCGTTAATCCGTATGGATCATACGGATTGTCTAATCCGTATAACTCATACGGATTAGTCAATCCGTATGGTGGCTTACTGCTGAAACTAGCTCTTTTGAGTTTTTTTTTTTCAAAAATAATTTAAGTTACTTTTTCAAAAATAAATATAATATTCAAACAAGAGTTCTATCTGGGTTTTGTGCTTCAAAATAAACAGGAAAAAAATATAAAATTAATGAACAAAAAACGCAACACACATTGTTGTTAATATTGTTGGCCATATGACAATGTTGATAATTTCCAAAAAAAAGCAACATGCATTGTTCTTGATATTATCGACCATATAACAATATTGATAATGTTAATTATAAAACATATAAACATAAAATATATATAGATAAGAAACAAAATGAGACTAAGCATTGTTCTTGATGTCCTTGGCCATATGACAACACATGTATTCAACACATGTACCACAACATAATGTTGTGTGAAGGGTCTGGAAACTCCATGATGAACTCAAAGTTGACTCTCAGCTTATTTTGTATGGCAAAGTGTTTCCAGCCACTTCTGATTTTGATGCTTTTCCGCCAATGATTGAAGACTAATTTGCATTGAGTCCTTCCTTCAAAGTCAATGTATGTGAACTCATTATCTTTGAGGAAGTAGTACATTGAAGATGGAAGATCATGGAATAATAATATTGATGGTTAGACTTTTATGGGAAGTAAAAGAAAAAGCAAATTACAAAAGAATGGGAAATAAAAGAAAAAGCAAATTAAAAAAGAAAGCAAAAACTGTATATTGTGCTAACTTACAACAGAACTGCAGTTGACCTTGTAATCATTGAGCAGAAGGCGGAAAACAACAGATTCCGGGTTTTGCTTATATAATGAGTGTCATTTCGGAAATGCTTGAGGTTCAGAAATGCTTTTATACACAGTCATCAAAAACACAGATTGAGCATAATGAATCAAGGTAATTTGGTGGTTACCTTGCAGTCCATAATGGTCCCTTATGGCTGTCTAGCCACTAGTAATCGCAGGATCTTCAAGGTTTTTGTTATAGGTTACCATATGATGTTGCCCATTAGCATTTATAAGATGCCAGGTGTGTGCCAAGTAATCCTTCTATCTAATGACAAAACTTTTGCTTATCTCTCCGTAAGGCTAAATGAACAAATTAAACAAATTATCAAAACATAAGATTACATGATGGAGGGTGAAATTATTAAAATTGTAAATTTATAACCTGGTCCTTCACATGAACTGTGTTGGTGACCTCAATCCATTCGCTCTTAATATTCATCATCATAAGAGCCATGTCCTTGTAGTTTTCTT
>PYAF01004861.1:721291-750360 GCA_007407185.1 Glycine tomentella
TATACGGATTGACAAATCCGTACGCTGTCTGCGGATTACCGAATCCGTGTAAGGCCACTACTCCCATTAACGCACCAAAACCCATAAAACAACAGTAAGGGTCTCCGAAACTTACCTGAACAGCGTCGTCACCAACCTTAGAGCGCGGGACCAGCCAATGCCACCACCAAAGGCTCTCCAAAATGATGAAGAAAGCAAAGGAAATGGATGAGCGGATGCACAGTGAGGGAGACAAAGGAGCGGAATCCGTATGGACGAAAATGGTGCATTTTTTCTTTTTAAATAGCTAAGGGTATACCGGGAATTGCACTGTGGCTTAATGGTGTGGAAGAAATTTATTATGATGTATGAAGCGCCACTCTTGAAATTGGGTTCAAGTCTTGATAGAACCCAACTATTTCTAAGAATTTGGGTTCTGCGACTTTTTACTTTTTGTTGTACAGACATATTTGGATACAAATTAGAAGTATTCTTGAGATTTTCTCTACTGAAAATATAATGCCTTTTTAAATAGAAAAACTCTCAAAAACACTTCTAGCCTTATATCCAAATAGGCTCTTCTTTTGCTAATGGAAAGGTACATTATGCTTAATTTAATTTCTTTCTTGTGTTCATTAAAATTAAAAAAAATATAATGTGTGCCAAGTAATTTGTATTTAATAATATTTTAAAAATATAATACATGTTTTTCATTTATTTTTCTTTAATATAGGATGACTGTAAAAAAATTCTACGAACCCCGATAACTCTAAAATTCACCGAGCATTAGTTTGATCTCAAGATAATTAAAATTTCGAAATACTTTTATTACAAAGTTCTATATATATTGGGCAGAATAATAAACTTAATGTAAAACTTAAGTTATGAGACTCTCTTGATTAATGAATTAATCTTTTAGATTTAGCTCTCGATTAATATATATATATATATATATATATATATATATATATATACAGTCATTTATGTGAAACTGAACTTGATCGTAACTGGATCAAGACCCAATAATATTATATGGGAGAAGATCAAATCAACCTAATTTATTAACGTAATATATGATCTTAATATTTTCTATAATTAAATTATAGAATAAAAGAAGTAACAAAAAATTTAAATATCATGTTATATAATATATTATATATTATATTTTCTCCTCTAATACTTGGCACGCTAATTATGTTTGTCGCATGATCATGATCACGCACGCAGGGATTATGAATGCTCATGTTCAGCTAGCAAGCATCATCATCCTTCCCCTCATGCTTGGACACTTCCTCAACCGCATTATCTCAAAGCTGAATATATTATTGGTGAAGACATTGCCTTGTTACTTGAGGATGGCCAGGAGCAAAGTATACATTAATTTCCACAAGTATAGAGATACCTTCTATCAGATCAAGGACTTGCTGCATGCGTAGAGATTGGTAGTGGGATCTGATTTAGTTTCTGCATGCTTTGTAGCTTTCTTTTGCTGTTTTTCATTCCTTATGTACCCCAAAAAAATATGAATATATTATTTATTAACTTTTTTTTATGATTAATACACAATTATTTGAAAAACTTACATATTAATTTTTTAAAAAAATATATAAGAGGTTAAACTCCGTTGAAACAATCCAATATATAAATCAAGCCCATCTTTAAATATATAAACCAACTATATACTATATGATAGTATACTAATTGTTGAGCTATAAAGGAATAACATGAGAAAGTGAGAATAATATAAATGAGAATTTTAAGATAAATGTTTGGTCATACAAAAAAAGATAGAATACAAAATAATGTTATATGAGATAAGATTTGTATAACACCCAATGTTGGACTGTTAATCGATTTAGTTGAGGTATTGAATCATTGAGTCATAAGTCGATTCAATGAGTCACTAGTTGATCAACATGACTTGATCAATATTAAAAAAGACTAAGTAATTTTAAACTTGTATACTTAAAGTTTACCAAAATTCAGTATAAAAAAAGTTTTAACAAAATTCAACATATATATTTAGAAGCATAATTTTAAACTAGTTCGAAATTTTTGAGTACAGAATTTTTCAATATATGAGTAGCAAGTAAAAAAAGCAAATTCAATGAAGCTAATGAACTTTTATAAAACCTGTTTTATTTAGACAATACAATTTTTCCATTTATCCCATTATTGTTTTGATAAAGAATAGTTATTTTTCAAACCACTAAGTCTACTAGATGAGATAAAGTGAATACAAGTTTTACTCGTATATAACAATATTAGGCAAGGAAAAGAAGTCACATTAGAAGTAACAATAACTTTATCATCTTAAATCTTAATATGTAATTATGCTTGGTAAAAAAAGTAAACAAATCTACAAATAATACAAGTGTAAGGTATAAAATGAAATTTCTCATATGAGTGATGTTGTTAAGTTGTAGAAAAAAGTTAAAGAAAAAATGCATGACCTACTGAGTCGTGTGGTCATTGATTCAACTTCTAAACTTGTCAAGTCAAATCGATTCAGTTGTAACAAAATGGAAAGCATTTCCATTGTGATAGAGTGGCTGCAAAAACATACACAATAGAGATATGTTTTCATTTCGTACTTTACACAACAAAAACATATTTATATTGCGTATTTTTTTATCCCCTCTATTACAATGAAAATATGTTTCCATTGTATAAAGAAGGGTATTTTGGGAACAAAAATATTTTTAAAGCACATGGGATGTAAATAGCAAAAAAGGTGTGCTATTCACATAATGAATGGGCCCAATGGTTTGGTCGAACAATGGATAATTATGTTAGAGAAACCCAATAATTATTAAAAAAAAATAATGTACAGGCTTGTCACCTTCTTCCTTAACTAGATTGTGGGATTGATTCTTTCTTGGATATGAAGTTACAACATTTAGGAGCGAGCACCTTACCGTTCAGTAGACCAACCAAGTGCTAAGGGGTTTAGTCAGGCTCACAAGTCTAGATGCTACTTGGTTATACAAAAAAAGTATAATAAATTATAAGAGATTAGTTTTTCTATTTTCAAAATTTTAATAATGCAATTGCTTAAGTCAACACAATTTTTCAACTAAATACAAAATTAATTGAGACTTTTTATGTGAGCAAATTTAGGGGAGGAAATGGTTTCCCGATCTAAAATAGAAAAATCTTTCGGACTCAAAATATTTATATTTATTTAACTTTTTTTTTAGTTTAATCATGGATATATGAGATTTTTTATTTGATATTCAATTAATCCTCTCTTTTGGTTGGTTCATTTTTGGATAAAGTGATGTATCGTGATTTCATATTTAAACCAAATATTAAATCCTGAATTTTAGTTAAAAGATCTAAATATCAAACCCCTTTCCATAAGTGGGGGTTCAAAAATGAATCAAGACTTGTTAATAAAAAAAGAGAGGCTCAAACTTTCTTAACCCAATGTGATTTGGACTTTGGAGTACGGGGCCGAGCAAACCCATTACCGAACTCCACCTCAGCATCACCAATTTGCCTCCCTTTATGATTTAGAGTACAGCCTGGTTTGAATTTCGCTTGCATGTTGCAACAGCGAACCACCCCATTTAAAATTACACCCATACCCCGAACAGTTCCCTCCTTACCCCTCTCCCCTCGCCAACGGTCACAAGGACACAACGGTAAATTCCCCCTCACACATCAAAACCACCACCTCTAACCGTAGCAAAAGACCACCACCGGAAACAAAACCAAATCCCCTTCCTCCCCCCACCCCCCCTCTCTCTCCCCTCATTTTCTCTCTCTAAACCAGATCCGAACAAACCCTAACCCTAATTCCCAATTCCACGCATTCCTCTGATACGATCGTAGCGAAGATGGGCGATTTCAACCTCGCCCTGGTGATCGTGGCGGTGGTGGTGTGCGTGATCGTGTTCCTGGTGAACGTGTACCTCCTCGTGAACTACCAGCACCCCGACGACGCCAACCAGGCCTACTTCCCCAAATTCGTCGTCGTTTTGGGCCTCTCCGTCGCCGCTATCTCCATCCTCATGCTCCCCGCGGACGTGGCGAATCGCCAGGCGTGCCGCCACGCGATCTACAACGGCGCGTGCAGCCTCACTCTCCCCATGAAGGACCTCTGGCTCGCCGTCTACATCCTCGACGCCGTCCTCGTCTTCTTCGTCATCCCCTTCGCCATGTTCTTCTACGAGGGCGACCAGGACAAGTACGAGGTTTTTGTTTTTGTTTGAAATTTGAATCTTCGTTAAGTGTTTCGTGGATTTGAATGAAATGTTTGTGACTTTGTGTGCAGGAGTGTGGGAAAGAGGATCAAGAGTGCTTTGTTGTGGATGGTCACCACGGCTATCGTGTGCGCCCTCGTTCTGGGTATTTTGTATGGTATGGTTCCTTCTCGCTTGCTCTATGTGCGCGCATTGTGCTGTATGCTTTATAGTGGGTTTGGATAAGACCTAAGAATCAATTCTATTCCTCAAAATCATGATGGTGCTTAAAAAAAAGTGGAAGCAGCTATTTGTTGCTTTGCCTTCACCATGAAAAAGTAATTGGTTTTCTCACCATGAATCTATTCCAAACACACTATTAGTTGAATTGTGTTATCAGAGACTAGGGATTGTGGAAAATTGGAAATGGGGACCTTGGGTGGTTTGATTAGATGATGGGTGTTTTGGTTGTGCGGTTTCTTAAAATGGATCTTAAAATGGGAAGGAAAGGTGGGCTTCGTGTGGTTAGTGCTTGTGGGGGAAAATTAGAACTAGAGAGAGAGTGGGGTTTGTCACATTTGCGGGGAGTTATCGGGTTGTTCTTTGTAGCAATGGTAGTGTGAAGATTTTAGAGATTTTGTGAATGAAGCAGTGTTGGGTGCTGTGGTTCTTGATTTAGGATGATAGACTGGGAGTGTTGGACTAACAGGATTATGGGAAGTGAGAAACTTGGTGTGTTTGCTGCATTTGTCAACATTGGGTGGTTGGATAATGGATTGGATTTGTTTGATGGCCATTTTTGTAGAACAACCTCTTAATGTGAAAAGATGAGTTTTTTTGTGTGGAAAGATATGGGGCTGGTAAATAGAAGTGGAGAGAGAATGAAAATTAATATTAATAATTTGCAGGGTTTTTTGTAAAGGAAGTGGGGAAGTGATGCTTACCAAAGTTTTGTGCTTTATATGTGAGGAGTAATGTCTATGTGATGATGGATTAGGAGTGGTATTTAGTGGATTATTGGTAACATAATATGGGCAGGGGTTAAGCAAGGAGAACTCAGATTGTTGGTTGGTCTTTGTGCAATAATAGTGCACACTGCATTGCTAGAAGGAACTGTTTAAAAGTCTATGTGAGTGAAATTGTGTTAGGCATGTGGTTTGTATCATAGGACAGGACAGGCCGGAAGGAGTAATGTGAGACAAAAAACAAAGTTATTGAAAATTTCAGCTCATTAAACCTGTTTCATTTCCTGGACAATGTTCACTTTTTGATGTAGGTTGGCTTGGAAATGGAACATATACGTAAAGCCTTTCTACATAAAGTAAACAATTAAAATATTTAAAATTATATTTATAGGTGTTAAAAATACTACATTATTCATAATCATCTTAAAGAGTTAAACTCATGTTTCAGAATTTAGTCATTGCTTCAGGAAGGATAGTCATTTTTGTTCGTCATTTCAAATTCAATAAAGATACAATACAATCCAGACCTACAATCTTGAGTAAATATGTCAAATCTGATGTGGTTTAATTGTAGCTTTAAACTGTGTTTGTTTATGCTTCTATTCCATGATTGATATATTAGGGCTCGTTGGTAAGGTGGACTTTACTGTTAGGCATCTCTCTTCATCCACAACTTCATTTCCTAGCACATGGACATTCAGTAGTGGTCAACCTTGTATTGGAAATGGTGCCCATCAGGTCTTTTTCTGCACTAATTTTTTATTTTTCTGTTGGCTAGTTTTGTTGTTTTGAGAGGTAATATTT
Organism: Glycine tomentella; assembly: GCA_007407185.1. Lineage (NCBI taxonomy): Eukaryota > Viridiplantae > Streptophyta > Magnoliopsida > Fabales > Fabaceae > Glycine > Glycine tomentella. Next base: position 727,227 of record PYAF01004861.1, read on the forward strand.
TTGCTGTTGCTCATTCTCCTTTTTTCCCCACATTGTCCTCAGTGCTCAGCATTCTCTGCTAGTCCTTCATCAGAGAAAACATGGACCATGCGTGCTACCTTTCCAGAATATGTTGTTGCACTTGCTACGATTGTTGGATCTGTGCTTTTCGCTGTAAGCTCATTCTTCATAAAATTTAATTAACCTGTTTCAATTTTCCTGCTTCATATTTGGCATAGGTTTTTAGGCTTGTTTGGTTAACATTATTGTTTTGGATAAATAAATACTCGTGGTTATACCCTTTTTCAGTAAGTGTGAGACTGAGTGAATTACTGTATTATTCTATTCTCTTTAGCAATTGAGATTTTGTTAGATATAATAAAATAAAAATACTGAACAAAAGCAGTCTCTTAATGGATTTATTTAAATAAGCCTTCCATACTAAATCACATTAAGTACTAGTTTTCCTATTCTTGATATTTAACCATTGTTTTCTCACTGTTAAATCAGATATTTGGTGGTGTTGGTATTGCCTGTCTTCCATTAGGACTTATTTTTTCATTTATTCGGCGTCCAAAGGCTGTTATCACTCGCTCACAGTATATCAAGGTGCTGTTTTGTTACTGAAGGAGATATATTAAATTGTTAATATGTGTGTATTTGGTTATATGATATGCCATATTATATTTATGGTGTGGCTGGCTGGTTACTGTAGGAAGCCACTGAACTGGGTAAAAAAGCAAGAGAACTAAAGAAAGCAGCTGAGGCACTCCATCAGGAAGAAAGAAATGGTTCAAAGGGTAGAAAGTTTCGTAAAAATGTGAAGGAAGTTGAGAAGGTAAACAAATATTGGTGATTTATCATATAAATTTTCAGAAACAGGATTTAGCTCGGGCTTTCCTTATAATAATTTGATGCACGCTGTTATAGTTTGTAGTAGAAAGTATACAGTTGCTGACGTATTCATAGTTGCGTGATACTAGTTATTTACTTATCCATTTCACATAATTTTCTAGGAGTTGTTTCAATTAGAAGAAGATGTAAAGCTTCTTGAAGAGGTGTATCCACAAGGGGAAAAGGTCAGTAATCAAATTTCTAACTTTCTAATTCAGGCATAATCAATGTGTAATTTTTTTCCCTCTGACTAAGCTTGCATGAATACAGGCTGAGACAACATGGGCACTAACAGTTCTTGGTTACCTGGCAAAATTTGTTTTGGGAATTTTAGGGTAAGCTATAATGTATGATGCATAGTGAATAATGTGGCTTTGAACTGTTGTACATAGTTTTACAAAGATTGCTTACTTTAACAGGTGTTTTGCTTATCTAACCTAAAATTTGAAAATTGTAACAGGTTGATAGTTTCAGTGGCATGGGTCGCTCATATTATTATCTACCTATTAATTGATCCTCCACTTTCTCCTTTCTTGAATGAAGTTTTCATCAAGCTAGATGATGTCTGGGGTATGTTGGAAAACTCAGGCTATTTTTCTTTCCTTCAGTTATGTATAATAATTGATACATTATATGTAATATTCATTCAGTTAATCTAGATGATATATGTAATTTGTTCTTTCATCAGGTCTTCTTGGCACTGCTGCATTTGCATTTTTCTGCTTCTACCTTCTCCTTGCTGTGATTGCTGGTGCCATGATGCTTGGACTAAGACTAGTTTTCATTACTATACATCCCATGAAGTAATAAAATTGTGCTGACAGATTTATCATTTTGTGCTCCAGTTTTGGTAATTTGGTATTCCTTTTGTATCTTATAATGTGATCTTATCTCTGGCAGGTGGGGAGCAACTCTCATGAACTCTTTTCTGTTTAATGTGGGCCTTATTCTTCTTTGTTCCATTAGGTCAGTATAGTCTGTACATTCCAAATGGGATGTTATCTGTATTGAAGTTAAAGTTTCTACCTCCGAGTGTTATCTGTATTGCTTTTGGTTCTTTGGTTACATATTGTATGAAGAGTTTCACAAGAATGGAAATTTAAAATGGGGATACTATTATATGTTGGGATTTGATTTTCCCCTTTGAAATTATTAAATTTGGAACTGGAAAAGGGAAATTAAGTCATTGTTTGTGCAGTATAACAAATGCTTTGGAGTATAGCACGTAGTGTTCTATATAAAGCGTAAGGCACTTGTTATGTTGTCATGATAATGGGGTGCTGTACAACCTTGCTGAAAGTTCTATTGTTTTACCTTTTCAGTGTGATCCAGTTCTGCTCCACAGCATTTGCCTACTATGCTCAAGCTACTGCAGCCCAGGAAATATTTGGCCACACTTTGGAGTCTCTTCGAGGAATTAAATATTTGTACAAGTGAGTCAGTCTGGATTTCTTCTGCTTCTCCTGCTCTGCCTTCTAGTGGGGCAGAAATGGTCCCTTTTCACTATGTTGTAAATCTAGAGCACACAATGGGTTTGCCATCTTATTGTTCCAATTTGAATTCAAACAAATCCCATATTTTCAGTTGAAGTTCTATGAGGAATTGTGCTTCACATACTAAAAAAATGACGAACTAAAGTATTTAAATAAGTAGGCTGTTGGATTGGATAATGGGTGCAGTAAATTGATGTGACATGTTAGACATCGAAAGGACTGTAAATTCTTTCTTTTTATTTATATTTTTAGGGTGTAAGTAGCATAAACTGCCTATAACATATCCAGGTTGTGTCATTTATTGTTATCCCTGGCGAATTTAAGATGAGGACCTGTAAACTTTGCGTAGCTATAAATTTGGTAGAAACACAGTATGATACAGTTTGACTTATTGGTTATCACATTACAGGTACAATGTATTCCAAATTGCATTTGTTGTTTTGGCTGGATTGACCTTTGTGTATTACGCTGCCTTTGTAAGTTTACCTCTGCTAAGTGTTTTTTTCCGCCTATTTTCATGTATGTTAATATCTTGCTTGTACTAAAAGGTTTTGAATATGCAAATATCAGGGATGGAGAAGGAAAAAGCCTAGTGGCAGGTTCCAATTGTCTACATGAGTTATGGCTTAGCCTGGAAAAGCACTTTCTGAAGTGAGCCATTGGGATTCCTTGCATCATTTTAGAGTGGTTTTTATATTTGGATGTGTTTTGGCCTAGAGTTGTTTTATGTTGAAAACTATAGAGCAAGCTGATCATCCTCTGAGTAGAATAATATGATGTGGTCGAATCATTAGTTGGGTGCTAGTGCTGCAACTTTGGCCTTTGCTGCTGCTGTTGCCGTTGTATGTATCATTCCTTTGTTTGATTGTGTTGCATTCCACTTGTTATGTAATTAAACTGTTATTATGTGTATGCAAAGAGTACTAGATTCCTACAATACTGAGGTAACCCAACCCTTGCCCTTGCAAAATAGAAATTTGTACGAGCAGGGTGATTTTTTTTATTTTTTTTTTGATGATCATACTTGTTTTTGTACTTCATTCTTTGTATAATAGGTTTCTTAGTAGGGCTTTCAGATTGTGTATTACCGTTTTGAAGTTCTTTTGCATTTGATGTTTTTATGTAGCCAACCAGCTTTGATTTTAGCTGAAGTAGCTATATACTTTCCCTTCTCTCTGGAGTAGCTATATTACTTTCACTACTTTTGATATTTAATTTCTTCAAGTAGATCATTGTATTTTTATAATGAATACAACAATCTCATCGTATTATAGTCGTGAATATTTTAGTCACTATCATTCATAAAAACCTGATTTTTCTAGATGTCTTTATAATCATATCATTCATTTTTGGTTGAAACATTAAATATGTTAACATAAAAGTGTGATGTGTCTGATAATGTGGATTAAAATAGTGATGTGGCATCTTAATTGAAACAATGTGGTCTTAAATGGTTATGTTTTGATTTTTTTTATGTTTTTAAATGGTTTCATTTTAGTACTTTTAAGTTTTTTTTAAAATGGTTTTATTTTGGTCCATCAAGTGTTTGAAATGCTACATTTTGATCCTTACAATTACATATAATGTCAAGGTCTAGTTAGGGGTGGGTATACAATCGGTCTGGTCCGTTTAAGGCCTGACCTATGAAGCCTGCGTTCTATATGGGTTGGATAAATCTGGTTCGTGAAATAAATGAACTTTTTTTCAAGTTTGTATTCGGCCTGCAAAGCCTGCGGATAAACGGATCGGTCTGCGAGCCTAAATTATTTTTTTGAATTTTAGAAAAAATATAAAATTAGTAATTTTTTTCTTTTATTTTTTAGGTTAAAATATAAGATTTTTTTATTACCTAAAAGAGTATATTAAAAATGAGAATACAAGTATTAACATAAAGTTCAAATAGTCTTAAACATAAAGTAAAATATCATAAAGGTTACAACTTATTCAATAAATACCAAAGTTCAAACATCACATAAATACAAAATATAGTCAAAATAGTTGAAATGCAAATCAACTAAACATCTTCGGAGTCTTAACCATTAAAACATTCAACTATATCAAACATGAAACATTCTTAAATCAAATACATCAAACAAACATCATCAAGATTCAAGCATTTCCAATCACCAACATTTGACTCCATGTTTGATGTAGCTTCACTATCCTTCTCAATCTCCACACTTTCATCTTCTTTTCCTACAACTTATCATAACATCTAAGAAAGTAATATAACATTTACAATCAAATCCCAATCTCCAACTTCTAGTACATATCAAGGCTTCCACATTTTTAGGAAGAAGTGCAGTTCGGTATTTATTAAGCACCCTAGAACCAATACTAAATGTTGATTCAGAAGCCATATTTGTAATTTGAATGCTTAAAATGTCATAATCCATCAATGCAAGTTCTAGAAACCTAGCTTTATTTTCCTTCCAATATTGCAAAAGATCCAAATTTGGATGATATTGAGAAGAAAGTTTTTGCTCTTCCAAATGTGTCCAAATGAGATTTATCCACATCTGACAAAGTTTCATTCTCATATTGTATAAAGTCCTACGTTATTTTTTTAAAAAGAGTAAGTGTTAACACTTTGGCAAGCATACCAATTTGTCCAAGTAGTAATAAAATGGTAAATCTGAGTGTCAAGTCCACAGATACTTTGACTACACTCAGTGATTGTAAACGTCTAATTCTAAGCAATTAATGAATAAAACATGATTGTTCACTATTTAACATTACTTTCATATTACCTTCATCTATTAATCTACTATAACCATGATTCCTCAAGTGAAAGAGCATAAACCGCCTAATTTTACTCTTAATCCCTTAAGAGTTACATTAAATGATTTGCATTAAGAATAAATACTAATACTTTAGGCTAAACAAAACCATTATATCCCTAGATATGACTCACTTAGATGTTCTTTTCAGTTCTAAGGAAATCAACATTTTCCAATGCATAAAACCTAAAAGAAAACATAAGCATGGATGATCAAACCACAAACATGACAATAAACTCAGAAAAACAACAATAGTACTAAGATAACATCAAATAGATAGTTAGAATCATTACATCAAGAATGTTTGGTTGTTGAGCTCCCAACAATGGGTAGTTTAGCCTCTAATTGTCATGAGGGGCTTACAAAGCAATGGAAAGCACAAGAAATGAAGAGGAATGGAAGAAAATGGAGAACAAAATGGTAAGATGCAAGCTCCCAGGATGTGGGCGAAGCTTCCTTCGTGACCTAACTTCCCCTTTACGCTTCTGTCTCTGTTTTAATATATCTTTCATTTTCCTCCTTTTTCTCCTTAAAATGCAACCCTTTCGTAGTGGTCGCACGCTAAGCGCATCGTTAGAGTCCAGCTGGATAAGTGATCACACGCTAAGTAAGCTGGTCGTACTAAGCGGGCCTATCACGCTGAGGGCAATGCTTTAGACCCTCAATCCACCTTCCATGTCTTTGCAGTAAAATTTTAAAAAAAAAAATACAACCAACACATCATAAATCAACTAATTTTAGCATTTACTGGATAAAAACTCATAAAAAGCTAAATTCTTACGTTTTAATTGCAAAAAGAAACATTAAAAGAGGGAAAAAATGAGATAATTGCTATGTGATTTACATGTAACTTTACGTATGCATAACAATTATCAGTAGGTAAAGGTAAAAAAAGAAGAGTAAAGTAAACAAAATAAAAAGACTAAGCGTAAAGAAAACATGAACTTACATTCACAATAAACCACTGTGATGTTGATGACTTTCCACTAGCAAAAGTACTAACAGATGAAGTCCCTTGTAATGAACTTTGACTTGAAGCAACATTGCAAGTTGTTTATTTTTTCGAATACAACTTAACATACTCATTATATAAAGATGAAGTCCCTTGTAATGAACTTTGACTTGAAGCAACATTGCAAGTTGTTTCTTTTTTCGAATACAACTTTAACATACTCATTATATGAAGTATACAACTTGTGCTTCCCAATTTTCAACTTTGCTTCGATAGCCATTGAATCAAGACCAAGCTTTTAATAACAGAATAAAAAATTCAAACTTGAAATGAGGATCTAGAATGCACCCAAAGAATTGAACCGTGCTATAATCACTCCAATATTTATCAATTTTTTATTTATTTCAATTGCCATGGCTCTAATTGTCTCATATTCATTAATCACATTTTTAATCGACAAGTATTCAATTTTCCACACTTGCATGAAATACAAATTGGATGTAGGATAAGAATAACAATTCAGTAGGACAATTCACATTTTTCACACATTTTTCACCTCTATCCCATTCTACATTAGTAGGACAATTCACATAGTCCCTATCTTCAAATTCAAGACTACTAAAAGCAAGTTGGTATAAAAGTGCACTCTCAGCATAAAAAAAGTAGAATTCCACCTAGTAACAACATCTAAGCGCAAACCCATCTTGGTATCAATACCACCCACTTTAGCAACACAATCTTTGAAAGCCTTCATTCTTCCCTCTGACCCCTTAACATACTTGATGCTTTCTCTAATTTTATGAATACTACTACCAACAACTTTCAACCCCATCTGCAATCAAGTTTATTGTACCAGGTAGTTTAGACGAAACGTGTTTTAACTTTAGCTTATCATTGTCATACAATTTGTTCACATTGAAAGTGGCAACACGCCTAAAGGGTATCTTAGCTTCAGGAAACAAATACAATATCAACTCCCTAAACCTCTTATATTCAACAAAAGAGTATGCAAGATCATGTTCAATTATCATCATAGAAATATTCTCACGTAACACCTCTTGATCAATTATTCTACTTCTTAATTTTCCAGTATGATCAAGCACAAGTTTCCCGACATCGGACTCTGCAATTTAATGTGGCTTTTCTCACATCTTGCCATATGAAGAATTAAAGTTGAAGTTCCACTCAAACTCCCACCGCCCAAAAGGTATTTCTTACAATACTTACACTTGACCCTCAATTTTCCATTAGGATGTTTAATAGGTTTGTCAAAAACATTCCGCACACTAGATGAAAGATTCCTGCCCTTTTATTTCACCTTTTAGACTCATTAGGTTCATCTTCTTCAATTTCATTAGGTGGAATATTATTTTCATCTACTTCAACATTTTCATCCAACAAAGCCTCAAAAGAATCCATAGTTGAATAATTAAAGTTGAAATAATCAAATAGAAAATTTCCTATTAGGTTACTACAAATTAATTAAGAATTTACAAATAGAACATCCACAAACATTACAGAACACATATGCTGCAACGATTACTTCAATGTCAAGTACAATTAATTAAGAATTTACAAATAGAACACCCATAAACATTACAGAACAAGAACACATATGCCGCAATGACTAGTGCAATGTCAATTAAAAGGGATTAACTATATCTGTATCAAGCACATTTTCTCATTATTTGTCTCATCCAAATTCAACAAATAAAATACACATAAGTAGAGAGAAAAACTTACAAGATTAGGCTTACATATATTGTGGAGTACACTGTCACTCACTCATTCATTCATTCTTGTCTCACTAGTGGTTTTCCTTTCATAGTTAAATCAATTAAACATAGCAAGTCACATAGACACAAATAGCACCAAAATACAAACTTTCTTCCAACTCCAATCCAAATTCTACTTCATTGTGCACATCATCATCTCTCTATCTCTTTCTCTCTCTCTCTCTCTCTCTCTCTCTCTCTCTCTCTCACACACACACACACACACAAGCATAAATTTGATTAATTATCGTGAAATGTGAAATAAAAGAGAAGAAACCATGGCAACTGTTATATGCCTTAGCATAGACACATAATTAACGGTGGGTTCTGGTACACTAAATAACAGAAGCTAAAAGTGGAGTGACAAATAACATTTCAACCACAAGAAATCCAAGTATAGGGTGTGATATTCATATATAGAGATTCAATCACATAAATAGACCAGATTCAAAAAAAAAAAAAAAAAACTCAATCAAAGAACAAAAAGAAGGGTTTATACCTGCGAGGTTCGAATCAGAGGCAAATCAGAGTGACAAAAGCATAAATAACAATGACAGTGCGACGATGGCAGGAGAAAGTCGTAGCGGCACAACTACATCTGAAGGTGCGACACGAGCACGAGTTCGAGGTTGACTGGGACTACAAGTCTGCAAAGGAGCATGATGCACGAGTTCAAGGTTGATCTGGAGGTGTCGCGTAGCGGCGTAGGTGTACAACGCGACGACCAGAGAAATGGTGAATGTCGTGGTAGCGAGAGGAGCAAGACGACCAGTGCATGGCAAATGAGGTCTAGTGCGATGCAAGATGAATAAGGGTTTGAGTTTGAAATTTTGAGTGAGTTTGACTCTTCTCTCTCCTAGCTACCCTACCCCTTACAAGTTACTGAGTTAGTGAAGTTACAAAACGCATAGCACAAGCACAACAGAATGTGTTTAACGGGCTAGTTCATGAGCCCGCAGATTGAGCATGTAAAGTCCGCAAGTTTCACGGATCGGGCTAAAAAATCACCTATAATTATGCGGGCCACCTCGCGGACTTGAACCCGTATACCCACCCCTAGGTCTAGTGAATGTAATAGAGAATGTTCTACCAAAGCCACACATCGTGCTTGAAAAGATAGTGTTTTAGAAAACTTTTGTGAGTGGTGCATCAAGTTTAATGTGAGTTTAGTTGGATGCAACTGTAATTCAAACATGTCCTAAATAAGTTAAAGTGGGTTAGACTTATGTTATATGAGAAATACATAATCTTGCAGTATGATTGTGGATGGAATTGGATACCAATCTGACACGACAACATGTGTACTAATATCATCGGCAGGACCAGAGTGGAATTTTTTTCGGTAGGACCAAGTAGTAGGTACTGTCTACTACCTCTGAAAAACATGCTAGAAGTTGAAAAGGACATCAACAACATGTTCATTTTTATCGAAAGAAAGGTGAAGAAAGTGAGGATACGAATGAAAAGCGAAGAAAATTTATACTTCTAGTGTTCGTTTGAGTATAAAGTTACAATCAAATGGGTGTAAAACATATGGGGTTCACCCAATTAAGTTTCCACTCAAAACTGACCAGATTTGTGAAAAAAGATGACAAAAATTGATTAATTACAAAATTACCCTTGTACGGGAAAAATGCACAGAGCTTAGTCCCAATATATACCCCAACCATATTCAAATATGTACCTCAATCATAGTCGTTGTCTTAATTGATTAATAAAAGGGTAAATAATTATTTTTGTTCCTGAATGTGTTGAGTGCCAATAAATTCGTTTTTGAAAGATCGAAATTCAAATTTTTGTCCTCGAAAGTGAAAAAAGTGCGACAAATTCATCTATCTGTTAACTTCTGTTCATTATCGTTAATGAAAGAGCTTATATGACACATTCAGGGATAAATTTACCAGTGCTGTATCCAAAATATAATTTAATCTTCATCTTTTCCCTTTTTTTTAATCATTGCAAACATAACATTACAATAAACACTTAAAAAATCGAAAATAAACATAAGTTAGAATAAACATAATAATAAGCATAATATTGATTAATAAGCATAATTTGTCTGTTGCTTTGAAATTTTATTATGACAACATTAGGTAGCTTTGAAATTTTATTATGACAACATTAGGTAGTGACAAAATCAACTTGAGTTTCATTTTTTTGTAAGGATTAACTTAATGGTTGTGCATTTCAATTTGTTTGAGTCTCATATTTTGGATAAGGTGTTGTCTCATATTTTTGCTTTGAAATTTCTAATGTAACAATACTTTACCTAAAACATGAGACTCAAACAAAAATGCACAACCATTAAGTTAATCCTCACAAAAAAGATGAAACTCAACTTGATTTTGTCATTACCTAATATTATTATAATACAAATTTCAAAGCAACAAACAGATTATGCTTATTAATCAATATTATACTTATTATTATGTTTATTCTAACTTATACTTGCTTTCCTAATTTTTAAGTGTTTATTGTAATTTTATGCTTGCAATGATTAAAAAAGGGAAAACATAAGTATTAAATTATATTTTAGGTAGGGCGCTAACAAATTCGTCTCTAAATATGTAGAGCATTGACAAATTTGTCCCTAAATGTGCCATATAGGCTCTTTCAATTAAAAGTAACTTACGAAAGTTAACGGATGGATGAAAATAGTTATTTATCATTAATAATATCCAATTGTCGAGAAAAAAAATTTAAATTTTCATCTTTCAAAGATAAATTTATCAGTGTTCTACATATTTAAGAATAAAAATAGCTATTTATCATTAATAATGTCCAACTTATTCAAATATATATTATGCCAAGCTGCACAATTGGATATATTTTTATGCCGTCCACAATTGATATCGGGCTTGATATGAATAAAATATTAGGTAATATTATAAAATTTATTAACAAAAAAGATAAAGTTAAGTTCGGGAGTCTTTCAAATAAATTGCAAAGTTCAGAATTAGTTTGTTTAAAAAACATCGTTTTAAAAAAAAAAAAAAGTAAAGCACAAAAGAAACAATGCATGCATACCAACGTAATTTCACAAATGTTTTATTATCAACTACATTACTTTTTTTTTCTCATTTCATCTCTCTTTTATCTTTACTGAACAATTTCACTTTTCACTCTTTTTTCATCTTTCTTTCTGTTTCATTTCTTTTCTTTTCTCATATTTTTTTTCTTTTTCTTTCACCCCAACTGAACACTACTAACATATTTCCTATTTTTGAATGGCGGCTTTGAATTGAAACCTTATATTAGAGTATTGGAATAATGAATAAAACATGGCATATACTATAAATTATTTATTATTAAAATAATTAGAAGTTGCGTCAAATGTATGTCAATGTTGTGTTTGAAACTGCAGAAGTAACGAAGAGGAGATCGAGATGAAATGTGGAGACATTCATATTCTTGAGATAATTTTAATTTAAATATTATTCTTTCGTTCATTTTATTTGAATTCAAACAATTTTTATTTTCATTCTATTATTCACATATTTTATTTCTTTTCCTTTTTTTCACTTACCTATTTTTTTTTTTTTATTTCTTCTTCTCTACCAAACACATCATAAGATTATGTTTGATAAGAGAGAGAAAATAAAAGAAATGAAATTAAATAGGTGAAAAAAGAGAAATAGGTAAAAAAAATAGAGTAGAAATAAAAGTTGTTAAGTGACAGAGAAATAAAAAATAAATATTTGAATTAAAGTTATTTAGTAGACTAGAAAAGAAAAAAAATAATATTGAATAAAAACTAATATTATTATAATAACCAAACTGGATTAGGTCAGTAACTCTTGCTGTGCATTCGGGTGAATGATAAATGGATTAGGGGGCGGGCTAATCCAACTGTGCGTGTTGCTGTGAAAACTTAAAAGTACTCATTTCGTTGTATTTCTATACAGTCTGGGGAATAAATTTTGCCTAGTGGGACCATATTTTTTTAAAAAACCTTTTAGAAGTGTAAAATTTTTTGTACGCTCCCACGCTCCTCCATTCCTTTCTTTGTTATTTAGAGAGCACCACACACGCTAAAAGTTGGCCATTGGGTATTGATTTGTTCAAAACAATGTAATTGCAAGCAAAAGTTAAATTAATAGTTGCTTATATGCATTTTATTTTATTTTGGCAAACATAAGAAAATGGTTCAAGTAAGTTGTTTTTTTTTTTTTCATTTTTAGTTATTATAAGTTTTTTTTTTAGTTTTAGTCCCTATAAATTTGATTTTTTTTCATTCTTAATTCCTATCATTAATCACAATTACAAAAAATATTAACAATAATATTATATTAACATCAGCATAAAATGGTGCCATGACGATGTCATCACATGTCATGTTAGTACAATATCTTATAATCATTGTCACATCAACAGTAAAGTTAAAGGAGTCAAGAATGAAAAAAACTTTTAGAAATTAAAAATGAAAAAAAAAACTTACATTGACCCAAAAACAACTTATAGGAGATGAAAAATGAAAAAAATACATGGCTAGATTTTTTGGCTAGTTCTGTCTCTGTCAAAGATTCTTTGTTTTAATGTATTCATACTTCACAAAAAAAAATCACTGGATTTAATTTGCTAGCCTTTTTTGCTATTATCTTTTGTATTAGTTGTTTTTAATATGACAATTGTCTTAATGTTTTTGCAACACATAAATATGATTTTTTCATATTAATTTTAAAATAAACTTATACATAATATTAAAGGTTTAAATATTTTTTTGTGTTTATAAATATGTCACTTTGTTTTTACAGTCCAAGTATTTTTTTCGTCCTAAGTTCTATTTTTTAAGTTTCTTTCTTGTATTTTTTTGTTAGTTCTAGTCTATAAATTAGCAGAGATAAATAAAGGAATTAGAAGAAAAAAAATTAAAAATTTCAGAGACCAAATGTAATGAAATTATTTTTGGAGACTAAAATCAATCAACGAGTCAATATTTGAAAGACCAAAATTGTATTTAATAACAATAAAAAAATGTTAATGTAAAAGAAAAGGAAGTGCTTTAAAAAAAGTAACAAGGTAATTTAAAAAGGGTAAAAAGTAAAAAAAATAAAATAAAAATCAAGTATCAACTATCAAGGATAGGGAAGTTGGTGATGAAGACATGAGACGTGACTGGATAATAAATTTTCAGTCCACTATTTAACTGGAATTATTGGCGGTAAAAAAAAGGGTAGAGAAAGAGCGATGTCAGGATCATTGAGGCCTCGGTTTGTTATGTTTGGTTCTTCCATTGTTCAATTTGGTTTTTATTGTGATGGTTGGGTAGCTATTCTTTCTCACTTGTATGCTCGCAAGGTACTTTTTATTCTTCTCATTCTGCTAAAAAAAAGTTAATTATCCTTGGCGCGTTTAATGTATTTTGGTTAATTTCTTTCTATGAAAGATGATTTCGAGTTGAGTTAAAACCCTTTAAGAATGTTTGTCATGTGTTTATTAACTTCTAATTTATGAAAACGACTTTGCTAGCTGGTTTGTTATAACTCATCGGTAAATAGTTTCAAGCAAATTATTAAAATTGGATCGAACGCCGGACGCCGGTTGACCGGAACCGATAGCATAACCGATCCGGTTCTGTTATTGAACCAGTCATATAGTTGACTTGGTCAAAATTGGCAAAAACCGGCCCAAACCGGCCATAACCGAACGGTTTTCAAAACCCGGAGAAGCACCAAAATTGAAGAAGCTGGTAGAGAGGAAGCTGGAAGAAGCACCAAAATTGAAGCAGCACAAAAATAGAGACCGCGGAAGAAGAATGTTACTTATATATTTCTACATATAAGCTTTTATATACTGATAAACGGAAGAGAAAGATTCACTTAGCTTCACAAACATAAAGGTCCACAGATAAATAATTATAAAGTGATGCCTAGACTTATGTCCTGTCCATGATGTGACAATGTTTTATATAACATGTTCAACTTAGAACAAGAGTTAAATCTTGAATCTATGTATATACTAGCATATGATAAAGTTTAAAGGGTGGCCGATTGCTTTCCTAGAACATTTTAACATTCTTCTATCCTTATTTTCTGAATTTATATTCTTAAACTTTTACAACACATCACATCACACCAACAGCACCTTTAACCATTAAGGACAAATGAAGCTTGTAGAATATATTCAAAAACATGTTTGGATGTGTGCCGCGAGATTTATATCAAGGTCATTGATCTGTGGTATGCTATTCAGGAAATGGATAACTGGTAAGATGTTTGCTTTGTGTAAGTGTAGTCACATATACATCCCTTAATTGAAAAGGTTCAGATATGCGTTTCCTTCACTTGATTAGTTGTTTTGGTTGTTCTTTAGCGACGGAATACATTTTTCTGCTGAGGGAAACAAGATAGTGTTGCAGGGGATATTGAAGGTCCTGAAAGAAGCAGAGTGGGAACCTAGTCTGCATTGGAAATCAATGCCAAGTGATTTTGAGGAAGATTCACCTTATGATCCATTAACACTTGATGGAAAATCAACTATTAATCTTTCCAACTGCTCTTTCCCTGTCAATGAGAAATGGGACTAGACTTTAATACGTGCATTGAAAACTATAGATATGCTCCAATTTAGTGAATGATATGGCAGCAGTCTCAAAATAGAAGTACCGTGCCTAAACATATGTGGTGCTTATTATATTTTCTTTATGTTCAATCATAAATGGGGATTCAGTTCTCCATGGTTTCTCAGAATGAGTGTTATCAATTTCTTATTGTAAATTTTCATTTGTTCTTTGATGAGCCAATTTAAACGTTTAAGCGTCTTATATATGGTTTTGTGCCTTCAATTTATCAAAGGTCATGTTTTAGGTGGCCAAATCACGAATCAGTAACCAACTCACACACTCAACTGGTCATGTACAAGAATAATTTGAGATGTGTTACTTCACAAATGTATTCAAGAACTTACTTTTAGTTTTTGGTGTGCAAGTTCCTTAAGATTTAACATGTTCTTCCAGAGTTTTTGGTTGAGGCAACAAAACTAGCATGGATTTGTTTTATGTGAACCTAGGAACTTAGAGGAAAGTTTTAATTTGAGATGTGTTACTTCACAAATGTATTCAAGAACTTACTTTAAGTTTTTGGTGTGCAAGTTCCCTAAGATTTAACATGTTCTCCCGAGTTTTTGGGATAAATTGTTTCCTTCACTTGATTTGTTGTTTTGGTTGTTCTTTAGCGACATAATACATTTTTCAGTTGAGGGAAACAAGATAGTGTTGCAAGAGATATTGAAGGTCCTGAAAGAAGCAGAATGGGAACCAAGTCTGCACTGGAAGTCAATGCCAAATGAGTTTGAGGAAGATTCACCCAATGATCCAGTTGCACCTAATGGAAGATCAACTGTTAATCTTTCCAACTGGTCCTTCCCTGACGATGTGAAATGGGACTAGACTTTAATATGGGTATTGAAAACTAATATAGACTTGCTCCAATTCATAGAATGCTTTGGCAGCAATCTCAAAATAGAAGTATTGTGCCTAAAGATATGTGGTGCTTGTAGTTTCTATGTTATCAATCATAAATGGGGATTCAGTTCTCCATGGTTTCTTAGCATAAGTGTTTGTGAACTTTTGTTAATTTGTAGTTCTACATTTGTTCTTTGATGAGCCAATTTAAATTTGTTTCAGCTTCTTATGGTTATGTCTTCAATCTATCAAATTAAAGGTTACACATATACTTGACATTACAAAATAAACGAGGAAAGTCTCCTATATTGACAGAATAGTTGTTGAAGCATTAAGAAAATACGCTAGCTATCTAAACCAGTGTTTGGTACTGTTAAATGATGTTGTTGGTGAACACCAGCTGGGACAACCTCGGCCTTCCCACTGATGAGAACCTTGAACAAAATTCTGTACATTAGACCACCAGCTATGACCTTGTTTAATGAAATAGTTCCTCTTCAGGAGAGAGATCGGTATAACTATTGAAATAATCTATGTCCCAGAGGAGCAACTTCTGAAGCAAATTCAAAGCTAATGAGTGATTATTATTCAGGTTACGTGCTGGATTGAATAGTGATAACTTACCTTCTTTTTTTTTTTCAGAGTCCTCACCACTTGTGATCCTGTGGATTAACCACTCATACGGAAAGGGGGATCATACTATGAAATTGAGACTTGAGCTATGAAGCACCGAATCTGACATGGACACCGGACACGGACACTTCGACTCAGCTAACATCTAAAATCTAGGACATTGAGGAGACAGCATACAGACACAAACATAGAGACTCTAATGAAATGAAATGAGTAACATATATCAAAATATCTAAATTGATGATGGTATATTTATCTTTTTAAACCAAACTTCTATATTTTTTCAAGTGTATGAGTTGTGTAAAGGTGACAGCTTAGTGTTCAAGCCAACAAAAATAGTTTTTAAATTAGACACATAATAAGAAGGATCGGACAAGTGCCGGAGTGTGTCGGTGTAGGAATTGTGTCCGACATGGCAAACAAGAGAGGTGTCCGTACTTCATAGGACTTGAGTCTGCATTTGGAGTGGAAGCTTCAGCTCTATATCCTGATTTGAAATACACCATTGTGGATGAGTACCTCAATCAGTTTTCTGGGAAGCAATGCTACTTAGTGTGTTTGTTTCTCTTGGTGAAACTTTCTTATTTTCTAATTAAAGAGAATCATGTAATAGCAGTTGACTTGTTGGGATGTGCTCCTCTAAGAAACCATGTATAAAGAAACCTATTCTGTGTTATGCTATTCTATGATAATATTTTTATTATGTGTTTGTTGATGCCATCACTTATTGTTTTTAATTTCCTTATATGAAAATTCAGGGTAAAAAATAAATCCTAATAAAAAGGGCAACATGTTCCGCACGATAGTCTCAGCATGTAATAAGTAAACTAAGTCCATATCTTGAACTTATAGCGACAATCTAAAATGCTGCTGAAAGTATTTGGTTTTTACCGGCAATAGATTAGGCTATTACCGACCCCGAAACCGCCAAAATCATATTGTAGCTAAATGTTTTACTGATCATTTATATTGTCGGAAAAAGGAAAAATAATTGCCGCTGAAACCTACTTTTGGTGTAGCGTGATCGCATCTTAGCTCCATTTGTCGTCGTTATTGCTGTTTTTGGAGTACACAAGTGCCCTCTAATGTTTCAATATTTGGCTGTAAATTGGTGCTTATTAGGATTCAAACAAAATAAAATTTGAGGGAGAATGAAGGAACATTTTGATACCTTGACTACTGTTGTCCATTTTTCTGCATGGAGGAGGAAACAGCAGCCCATACTATGTTCTTTGTTTTTTTCGTCACTTATTTGGAAATACTGCAATGGGGTGTTTAGGATCTAAGTGTTGTTGTCCATATGGTCTCGAAAGACCATCTTTTACAACATGGATGCGAATGTTTGAGAAAGAAAATGAGCAAGGCATGGTGATTTTTGTTCGGTTTGTCTCGGTTTAATCTATTTGACTACATAGAAGCAATGTTATATTTTCAATTATGAGGTCCCTAATGTTAAGTGTGTATTTGAAGTTATTAAATTTAGATCTTGAATATGGTTTTCTAATAAAAATGAAAAAGTTCCTTTTATCTTTTTATGAATGGTCAATGAATCCCATATAATGTTTGAAGGGATTATAGGTTGTCAATATAATGTTGTAGGATATGTTCTAGAAGGATTGAAGGAACTACTATAGTTATTTTGTTATGGCTGCATATTAGTGGACAATTTTTATTTTATGTAATTTGCATATGGGTTTGGTATCTTTATCTAATATACTTTATTTTAGTCGACAAAAAAAAGGAGATATTTAACAATTAAAATAATTGGATATAAATCACATAAAAAATGTTAAGATGCAACAACCAAAATATTATTGAAGCCTATAATTAATAAAAAAAATTGCACCATGTGGATTGTGTGCATGTGAATATATCTATTTAATCTTGAACAAATGGATTACCTTAGACACAAATTTTCTAATTTCACGTGGTTCCCTGCCGAACGTGCAGCCGGCGCATTATTGGTTAAAAATCATTAAATTAATTGGAGGATTAAAATTAATATGAAAGCTTTTATTGTAGTGTGAGCCATAATTTTCTTTACCTACTATCTTTGAATAATTATATAGAGACACCTGAACATCATAAATATCCCATTAATGTCTAGTATTTCTTTTTTTCTATTTTCTTATCATATTATATTACCTATCATATCTACACTTCTTTATTCTCTCTTCTAGAAGTCAATAATCATGATTGTATATGCATGCATCAATTTCCTTTAAAGAACACAGATCCCCCATTACAATTTTAGAGTGATTTGGATAATCAATTAGAATCTCTAAATTAGAGAGTGAACTCTCTTCTTCTCTTTGTAACTAATAATTGAATAAGAAACATAAAAACAGAATAAAACTAACTTCTCTTACAGAGCAACTAATCATGTCATGCACGGTTACTCAATTGCATTGGGTGGCAATATTCTTTTCTTGACCTTTTTCCCTCGT
This sequence comes from Glycine tomentella, assembly GCA_007407185.1. Lineage (NCBI taxonomy): Eukaryota > Viridiplantae > Streptophyta > Magnoliopsida > Fabales > Fabaceae > Glycine > Glycine tomentella. The sequence continues at coordinate 745,582 of PYAF01004861.1, forward strand.
CTGATCTCTCTCTTTTAAAATGATCATCTTACCCATCCAAATTAAAATATCCTTGCACGAAATAATATCAACTCTGACTTCAACACGGATTCCACCTTTAACGCTAAAGAAACAAGAACAAAGTTTAAATAAAAGAATAGTAGTAATGGCATCTTAAAATGATAAAAAAAGGAAATGATATGTGAGTAGGTGAATAATTTTTCAGCTCATTATATCTTGTTATATATTCAACGTTCAAGAGAAAGAGTGAGAGAGAAAGAGCGATGTCAGGACCATTATTGAGGCCTCAGTTTGTTATATTCGGTTCTTCCATTGTTCAGTATGGTCTTTATGATGATGGTTGGATGGCTAATCTTTCTCACTTGTATGCTCGCAAGGTACTTTGCTTCTTTCCATATGATCGTGTATGAAATTGGATATGATCGTGTACATATGGAATATTGAGTTATGACCTCAACCTTAAAGAATGCTTGTGATATGTATGTATGTCAACTTTTAAATTATGATAACGACTTTGCTGCTTTGTTATTGGTAACTTTTTTTTTTGTAAATATTTGAAAGTCATTGTTGAGTTTTTGTGTATGCCCTTGTTTTTGGAATGGTCAACCTCTCTTCTCTATAAACTTTTGCCTAATTATACCGATTTTCCTTGTGATTTCTTAAGATTGAACACAACTCTCCTACTTTTTTAACGTTTACAACAACCTCTGTTTTAAAAAATGGTCTGCGACCATGATTTGGGCCACAACATCAAGATTTTTTAATTGTTTGCCACCACAATTGAGACTGCATCGACCGTATTTGTCTGCGATATCAATAAATGCGATGAAATCGCAACGCGATCACGACTGATATTTAAAACCTTGTCTTTATAAAGGTATACAGTATAATGATTTTCAAATAATTAAGGGAGGTGAGTATAATGTACAAGAAATATTCGGTGTAATATTTTTCAAATAACTAGAGAAGTTAGTGTAAAAGTAGAAAAAGAAGAGGAGTATCCGGAGAAATTTGACAAAAATTCAGCAAGTTACTCTAGTACATTTTTTGTCAAAAAAGATCATTTTAAATTATGTATGTACCTCTCTTCTTTAGCTGATTCATTACACTCATAACTTATCAAAGGAATATGTATTCTGTCATTCCCCATAGTTTTGCTCGATGCCAATCTTCATATAAAAGTGTTTCTTTTAGACTATATGAAACTTATTTTATTTTGCATTATATTTGAAGTATAAGGGAACAAGAGTTCACTCAATGTAACACAATGCCTAAGTTTTTGCGACGTCTGTAGAAAGATGAATTGAATTTGGGAGCAATATAATAATGCATTGGCAAATGATTTTAACATATTCAACATTGGCATGACATAGGCTGGTATAGTTTTGCGAGGATATGCTGGTTGGAATTCAAGGCGTGCTCTGCAAGTTCTGGATAAAATCTTTCCTAAGGTATGGTATTCACCATATCAGTGCTTCTGTTAATAAGAAATTTCCCCTTCCGAGTGAAATTTGTTGTCCCTTTCTTAATAAATGTTAATTTCTTTTAGGGTGGGATGGGGTGTTTTAATAAAAGAGGTCAAAATCAGTTCGTCTAAAGTGTGGTAATAGCTGGTTGATTACATAATTTAATTAGAAAATACTGGTAATATAAAATATTTTTACCCCATCATTCAATCATAGATTTGTCAATAACAGCTAAGATTATTTCTAAGTTATTAATATTACTAATAATGCATGAAAATTAAACTATTGGTTAAAAGTTTACAGGTTAGAATTTACTTTCATAATTTATTTTATACATGCATGTATTCAATTACAATCTCAATTGTTGTTAACCTTCAAACCAACAGTAATTACTACATTTTATTATCGAAAGTTCAATAAGAGTCATCTGTCAAAATTAACCTTCCTACTGTCAGCAAATGATTTTTATTTGCATCAATTAGCTTGAAAATATATCCTGTACTTGTCTTAGAAAATTGCTTCGACATATTTGGAAGATTATTCTGATCTTTAATCATCATTAAATGTAGAATGCTGAACTTTTTGATTAATGGATTATGTGATTAATTTGATTCTTGATAAGACTCTGTCAACTTTAATTCAGGATGCCCCTGTACAACCTTCATTGGTTATTGCCTACTTTGGTGGTAATGATTCTTCTACTCCCCACTCATCAGGCCTAGGTCCTCATGTGCCTCTCCAAGAATACATTGAAAATTTGAGGAAGATTGTTAACCATCTCAAGGTATTTTATTTTCCACACCAAACTTGTTCATCCAGTGGCAATAAAACCTTTTTTTACCTTTGTTTACTGCTTGCACAAATGGGATATTTTCCCTTCTTATTATTGTGACTGCAAAAGTTTGACACAAATAATATATGATTTGATAGAGCCTCTCAGAGAACACTCGCATTCTACTTCTCAGTGCTCCTCCCCTCAATGATGCAACAATTACCCCAAACAGGTTCTGACTGCAATAGATTTTCTATTTGATTGCTATACGTTCACAAAAATAATGCTAGATGGATCAATAAAATGATGCCAAGACTTATGTCCAAGCCATGATTACAGTGACATGCATACTTTCGTTCTCTTCTCAAACTGGCACTTGTATATCATGAACTATATAGGTTTGTTCTATGTAGCATGGGTGATATGTAAAAAGATTACACCATCAAATTAAAAACAAGAGTTGAATTTAGATTATATGTTGGTTGGTGCTTTCCTAAAACCTTTTACATTTTTTTTTGTTAGACATTCTAACAGGGTAAAGAAAGATAGATACGATACCTTAGGAGCAAGAAGATGAGAAGAAAATATGTGAAATTCTTTTTTCTAATCTTACTTTGCATCTCATAAATCACCTATTTATAGGACTCTTAAGAAAGTTTAAGAATTATAACATTTTTTGGTAGATAACAATTTAGGTGAGTTGAGTCCTGGAGGCTCACTAAGATCAGGGAAAGAATTTTAACTGTTCTGTTATCTTACGAACAGATGTGTCTAGCAAAGATGCTGGTAATTTTTATATTGGATCAAGCTCTCTCTCAAGGTATTTATAGAAGAAAAATACCTTTGAAAATATGATCATTATGCACGAAGCAATACTCAACCAGTGGAGTGAGGTGTGTGCACAGTGTTAATGAAAAGATCAAAAAATCATCAGTCTCATACCCCTTCACAAAAACATAGTGGTCGGCATCCGTCTTCATGAACCTATGGTCTGTCATGAAGGAATCAAACTTCTTGTACCACTGCCGAGGTGCTTGCTTCAAGCCATAGAGACTCTTCTTCAGCTGGCATACCATGTCGTCACATCCCGGAGCTTCAAACCCTTCTGGTTGCTCCATAAATATCTCCTCTTCCAGCTCACCGTGAAGAAATGTCATTTTCACGTCCATTTGTTCTACCTCTAGGTCCATTGTAGCTGCCATGGCTAACACAGTCAGGACCGAGGTCATCTTCACAACAGGAGAGAAAATCTCATCTAAATCAATGCCCTTCTTCTGATTGCAGCCTTTCACTACAATCCGGGCTTTGTATCTCGGCCTCTTGCCGTTCTCCTCCTGTTTGATATTATACATCCACTTAATCTTTAGAGCTCGCCTTTCTTTAGGTAGCTCAGTTAGCTCATAAGTATGATTCTCATGCGAGGATCTCATATCATCCTGCATCGCCTTCTCCCATTCATCTCTTTTTGGGCTTTCCACCGCCTTATCATAACTCTGAGGTTCACCATCTTCAGCGATTATGGTATATTTACCTTGTAGAAGGTCTTCTTTCTCTAGTGGGGTATCTCGGCTGTTCTTCTTCAGCCTCTTCAGAACCCGATTCTTCATTCTCAACCCGGATCCCAGTATCATCAGCTTCTTGTTGCTCATCATCTTCAACATCGCCTTCAACGATTTCTCCACTGGTTTCTCCCCCTGCTTCAGCATGCACACGAGGGATGGGTTCTTCACTTCGGACAGTAACCCAGACTTGGGGCTTTGAGATGTCATGGATGGTTTCATCCTCATGAAACACTACATCTCGATTTCTCACAATACTCTTCTTGATTGGATCCCACAGTCTGAAACCAAACTCGGTTTTTGGCGAACCGAGGTATATGCACTCCTTCGTCTTAGCATCCAGCTTCGCCCTTTCATCTTTAAGGACATGCATGAAGGCTCAGCATTCAAACACCCTCAGGTGATCATAGGTTGCTTTTCGGCTTGTCCAGACTTCTTCTGGAATCTCTCCTTCTAGTGGTCGTGATGGTGAGAGATTTATCAAATCAACAACTGTTCTAACTGCCTTTCCCCAATATGCTTTCGAAAACCCGACGTTGGATAGTATACATCGGACCTTCTCTTCAATAGTCTAGTTCATCCTCTCAGCGAGTCCATTCAGCAGAGGAGTCTTGGGGGGCGTCCTCTCAAATCGGATCCCGGCTTCTCTGCTGTAACCTTCAAAGGGACCACGATACTCACTACCATTATCAGACTGACCACTTTCAACCTCTTGCCAGTCTCCCTTTCCACCATGGCATGGAATTGACAAACAAAGGAACACTTCAAAACAACCAAGAGGGGGGGGGGGTGAATTGGTTGAACCTTGCCCAATTAAAATTCTAAAATCAGAGTTGCCACAGGATCTTTATCACATTCAAAAATTGTTTCAACACCAAGAATCAATATTCAATCAACTTCCCTCTCCAAGAACAATAGAAAACAGAGAATAACTTTCTGTGCAATGAAATTGATTCACAAACAAAAGAATTAAGAGATTAAT
>PYAF01004861.1:754160-823289 GCA_007407185.1 Glycine tomentella
CAGTTTTACACCTTCAAAGACAAGGAAAGATATCACCTGATAATCCAAGAATGCATGAACATGAATGAATCAACTGATTGAATTACAGATTACCAACTCAATGCATTCCTTTCCTATGCTTTGAATGAACAATGATTCTTCACCTTCTTGATTCAAAAACCCATATGAATTTGTGAAGCCTCAATGTGTTTAGAAATCAAAGAACGTCACTAATGAAAGCTTAGAATATTTGTGAATGCTTAGAACACGAAAAAATCAAAAGTCACAGAAGTTATAAACCTCAGCCTGAGAGGTTCCTTTTATAACAGCTTTTTTTAACTGATAATAATCGATTAAAGCCGCTCCAATAATCGATTATTTCGTATATGTAATCGATTAAATCAAGATAGTAATCGATTAAAATGCTCATTGTAAGTCCAGAGTTCCAAGAATGAACCATTTAATCGATTATTCCGATACGTAATCGATTAAGCCAGAGCCACAAGTTTTTCTAAATGCACCTTGTAATCAATTACCAATTTCTGTACTCGATTAAGCCAGAGAGTTCCATTTCTCATAAAAAGGCCTAAGTAATCGATTAATCCGACATGTAATCGATTGCAATGTTCATGATTTGTTTTCTGAAGGCACGAAGAATAGAATAATCGATTCTATTAGCCTTGTAATCGATTAATTCAGTAAGGCTTCATTTTTCCAAAAACTTGGCTTTTTTAAATCCTTACTTGTGACTTCTCTTTAATTAATTCTTTTAATCTAACAATCCTAGATTAATGACTAATGCATGATATACACAATTGGATTATCAGATCATATACTTCCTTTTACATTAATCAAATTGTCTTCAAGCTTTCCATGGAACTTTTCCTTTGAGCATGTTGAAAGCACAAAATCTTGAAGCTTTGATCTTTGTTCATTGATGCTTGGCTTCACTTGAATCAACAGGAATTCCTTAAATGATTGGAGAACCTGGTCCTTGGTCTTCAACAGGTACACCCACACCTTGCGGGAATGGTCATCAATGAAAGAGACAAAGTACTGCACTCCTCCAAGCGATCTCTCTGACATGGAGCAAACGTCAGTATGGACGAGGTCAAGTATGCACCTCTGTCTCCTGGGTGGATCCGGTCTCACAAACAAAATCCGGTGCTGCTTTCCAGCTAGATAGTGCGAGCAACTCTCCAGCACTTGACCCTTCAACTCGGTCAATAGCTGTTTCTTCTCCAAAATCTCAACCCCTTTCTCATTCATGTGGCTAAGACGCTTGTGCCACAATTGCAGGCTTGATCCATCAAAAACAGTATTGGCTTCAATACCAATTATTCTCCCTTGCATCACATACAAGGAGCCTTCCTTCTTTCCTCTAGCCATCACCAAATTTCTTTTGGCCAACTTCCATCTATAGCCTTCAAAGTTGTTCACTAATCCAGCATCATCAAGCTTTCCTACCAAGATTAGATTCAAAAGCATGTCAGGTACATGCCTCACGTCTTTCAATACAAGTCGACACCCTATGTCCGAGGTCAGGGTTACATCACCGACACCAACAATCTTGCTGGTCACCTGATTTCCCATCTTCACAACTCCAAAATCTCCACTCGAGTATGAGGAGAAAAACATTCTGTGAGGGGTCACATGGAAAGAAGCACCTAAATCAACTATCAAGGCACAATCATCGAAGCCAACATTCAAAAAATCATCTCCGAGAAGAAATATCTCAGCTTCAGCACTGGCAACCACAGTCGTGGTGCTCTTCACCTCTTTCTTCTTCTGTATGGTCTGATCTGACTTCACAGAGCCATTTTTCTTATCCATTTATAGAGTTCAGCAGTCAGTCTTGTTGTGTCCGAGCTTCCCGTAGTATAAGCACTTCAGTTCATTCTTTGACCTTGACCGATCTTGGGACCTATCCCGTCTTTCACGACCCCAGTTCTTACCATAAACCCGGAAGTCGGACTTACTCCTACTCTCAACAATGTTGGCATCAGACCTGCTGGTTACACCATGTTTTCTTCTCCTGGCTTCTTCATTCAGGAGGCTGTCAGTCATGACATTCATCTCCAGTTTCCCTTCAGGAGCCGAATTACTCAATGTCACCACCAGAGTATCCCACCTCTCCAGCAATGAACTCAGCAACAACAGAGCCTGCATCTCGTTGTCAATTCTCATCTCAGCCTTGAACAACTGGTTCACAATACCTTTGTATGTGTTGAAGTGTTCAATCATGCTCATCCCGTCCTTGTACTCCAGCTTCACAAGCCGACGAACCAGGTGAGCTGCTAGGAGTCTTCTTTTGAATCATGGACTCCAACTTGTTCAACAATTTATACGCATTCTTGAACTCAGACACATGCTCAAAGAGGATCTTATCAATATACTTCTTGATCGTAGCCACGACCTTGCGATTCAGGATCTCCCATTCCTTGTCGGTCTTCCCTGCTGGTCTATCATCAAGGACAATAAGCTCATGCAAATCTTTGCAATATAGATGATCTTCCATCATCGGTCTCTAGTAAGTAAAGTTTTCTGTGGTCAACTTAAACATATCCCCGTCATGAGTTATGCTACCACTGGTCTCCATCCCATCTCTTTCTCCTTCAGAACCCTTCAGCCCGGGCTCTGATACCACTTTTGTTGGGAGGAACACACCTTCTCTACCAACGAACAAGGAGTCACCATAGAGTCAACCCTCAAACAAACAAAGCAGAATAATGCAAAAAAGTGAACAATCAAAACGCGAGAAAGAACAGGAGAGAACAACACATAAATAGCTTTACGTGGGAGAAAACCTTCTTCAACACGAAGAGGAAAACCCACGGGACCTTGTCTAGAATCAATCCACTATTATCAATAATGGTTATAAACACTCTCAACAGCCTTTCGCTGGAGAAACTCACCTCACCAACTATGGTGGAACCACTCTCTACAAGGGTTGCTCACTCAACCTCTCGGAGACTCACTCACAGAAAAGCTCTCTCTTCTTTGTGCTCAAAACGAGAATTCTCTCATTCCTCTGGAATTCTAAATTCTACCACCTTCATCTATAAATGTCGTATTTATAGAGAAGAAAATAGGTTTAGGGATTTCAGTACCCTAAACTGGAATGGGTCGGGGTCAGCCCCTCGAGAATTGGGTCCAAGTTAACAAATCCCTTTTCAACACATTGAGATTTGAGCCAAGCATTAAAATGAAAATATCCAACAAGAAGGTGGGTAATTTGAGTATGCCAAGTATGGTGGTTATTGTAATTTAGTTTAATAGGCAGTGGTGATTTCTATTAGGGACTACAAGGTAAGGGAAACAATTGATGGATCGTTGTTAGGCATGGGCTAATCTGATACCATTTAGAGAATATAAAATATGATTTTATTCTACATTCAATATATGCACAAAAGATGTATATATAATGTACAAGAGAATAACAGAACACTAAGTTATCCATTAAATTATCTATAACTTAAACTAAGTTTGATTTCAAATGACAACAAACTAAAAGATAAACTTGAATTATCATGTTAACAGTTCAATATGAAGGTCCGTACATTGAGTTGTTGGAGGGTGGTGGCAAGAAGCTTTGGGCATTGGGACCATTCAACCTTTTAGGTATTGAGAAGATGCAAAAGGAAGACACTCATGCATGGAATGGCTTGATAAACAAGAGTCAAATTTGGTTATATATGTATTTTTTAGGACCACAACAAGTTTCATAGAGTAGCAAATCCAAAGATTGCAACTGTGTTGGAGAAAAGCAAGCACAAGTTTATCTAGGTGTTGGTTGATGCTAATAAAGGAGACATCTTTAATGGAAATGAGGGAAAAAGGCATGAGCTTCCAAATGGGTTTGAAGAAAGAGTTGAAGGCATGCGGCTAGTTATGAGGGACTGGGCACCCCAATTGGAAATTCTGAGCCACCCTTCAAGAGGAGGTTTTATTATGTTGGGTACCAAGCAAAGTGGCAAAGTAACAAAGTGTAAACTGAAGTAAACTAGTAACCCAGAAAAACAACAACAACAGCGGCAGAAACCAATAACAGCAAAAATAAATAATTGGCACATACGAATTTTCTACGTGAAAATCCCAATGTGGGAAAAAACCACGGGACTTTTATCGGAGTCCACCCAAACTTCCACTATCAACAGTCAACAATAATGGTACACATACACAATATTATCTTTCTATATATCAATGGAGGAATCCAACAACATCATCAGCAAGATGGAAATCAAGAGAAAGAGTAAAGAAAAATATCACCAATGAAGCTCTAAAGGGGGAAACCAAGTCTGTGCTCTAGAGACCTCCAAACCACAAAATGACCGGTGAATGTGAACTACAAGACACCACGAACACTCCCCTAAAATCTGAGCTCATTCAAATAAAGTTTCACTTTGGATTTGTGGAAGAAAAATAGGCTCCTTTTTCTTTTTCTCCGCTGCCGCTTCTCACGTAGCCCTCTTTCTCCTTTTTTTTTTTTCTTTTGTGCCTCACTTTTCTCTGTCCGTTCACTTCTTTTTCTTTTTGTTTCATTTGAAAAACAAATGAGCCATGGGCCCCACTCTTATTTAAAGGGTCACGGCCCAACAAATCTCCCCCTCCGTGACCATAAGGGAGGAAACCATGAACTAACTCTTCACTTGGAGTCCATGTGTGCAAGTTCCTTGCACCTCTCAAACTTTTCTAGGGTAACAACTTTAGTCAACATATCCGAGGCATTTTTGTCAATGTGAATCTTTTTAATTTCAACAGCTCATCTTCCACTACTTCACGTAGCCAATGGTATCTCACATTAATATGCTTTGTGCGAGAATGATAAGTTGAATTCTTGCTCAAGTCAATAGCACTTTGACTATCACAGTAGACCACATATTCATCCTGCTTGAATCCCAACTCTTGGAGAAATCTTTTCAACCATAGCATCTTTTTCCCAGCTTCTGTAGTGGCGATGTATTCAAGCTTAGTTGTAGATAATGCAACACATTTATGCAGTTTGGACTGCCAAGACACAACTCCTCCTACAAAAGTAAACAAGTACCCAGAGGTAGACTTTCTAGAATCAATGTCATCCGCCATATCAGAATTTGTGTACCCTTCCAAGATTGGACCTACACCTACAAAACATAAGCACTGCTTAGAGCTTCCTCTCAAGTATATATGAAGATCCAATTCACAGCTTCCAAATGATCTCTACCTGGATTATCAAGAAACCTGCTCACCACACTAACTGCCTGTGCTATATTTGGTCTTGTACAAACCATAACATACATAAGACTACCAATTGAATATGAGTATGGAATAGCTGACATGTCTTCTTTTATAGATGGGCATGACTTCTTACTCAGTTTAAAGTGACTGGAAAGAGGTGTGTTGACTAGTTTAGCACTCTTCATGTTGAACTTTTCAAGCACCCATTTAACATTTTTTTTTTGTGATAACCATAGCTTCCTAGCTTTCCTATCACGAATAATTTCCATGCCCAAAATCTGCCTAGCTGGCCCTAAGTCCTTCATGTCAAAGGACTTGAATAACTGCTCTTTTAGTTTCAAGATCATACTAGCATCTTCCCCAATAATCAACATATAGCAGAAGAATAATAAATTTACCACCAACGAATTTGCTGAAGTATACAGAAGGATCTGCATCAGAAATGGGATATCTCTGTGATGGCTGACGATCTCTCATGGACCGCCTAACATGTGGTTCTACAACCTCTTCCTGTGGGGGCTGCTCCCCCTGCTCAATAATCTCATCATCAACATTATCCACTACCTCTAGACCATCATGATCAACATTTTCTTCGTGAATCTCTTGTCCTCCAATGGCTCCATTTGAAGAAGAAGGAATGGATGCATGATCAAACATAATTTCTTTCCCCTTCGTAGACTTCTCAGTCTTCTCCAAGTCTGTAACATTCTCATTTTCATGGAATACTACATCTTTGCTTCTGAAAATCTTCTTCTTTTCTGGATCTCATAATTTGTAGCCAAACTCTTCATTGCTATATCCCATGACTATACAAGGGATAGCCTTGTCATCAAGCTTCGACTGTTGCTCCTTTGAAACATATGTAAAAGCCTTGCAACTAAATTCAATCATCTGGGAAGTAGGTAGGATTTAGAAATTATTCCCACCATCGCCATAATATAATAATGTCTTGCAGATATTTTGCTACATTCTGTATTTCCTTTTAAAAATTGTTTATCTTTATTTTATACAGTAAGATATTATACCAATCAATCATAATATTTCAAAGACGTTCCAAACAATTTGACTTTCAAAACAAAATTAAGGACAAAAAAAGTGAGACATGTAGGCAACAACATAGTTTCAAACATATATTGATCGCTTGTCAGAGATTTTGGCAGCATATACCTGCACGACATCCATCAGATATTCAGAAAGATGTTGGCCTATAGTGATAATGCTTTGTTCAGAAAGTCTTATGGGCTTGGAATCCACTGTAACAAGCATTCTAAGGAGAGAGCAACTATTATCCAAGGAAGGCTTTTGTGGCTGTGGTACAAAATATCAATATAAGAAATTGAGAACTCATTCTTCTAGAAAACCTCTAAATGAGTTAACAAGCAAGCACCAGAAAAGTACAAGAAAAAAATCTGAATGCAAATGAAAGCTCAAATCAAACAATTGTGTCAACTTACTATCTAATCCATTATCATTTTCTCTAATATCTGCAGAACAAGAGAATTGTCACCCATCTGTGCCATGTATGAGCAAAGAACAGTTGTCATTGACTTCAAAGTTTGGCATAGTGGGTTACTCTTAAAACCAGAAGAACTGATTTTTGCAAAATTAAAAAGAATAACATTTCTTAGGCTAGAAGACTGACTACCAAAAGTAGGTTTAAAAGATTGATAAATATAGCTATTTCAATGACTGTAGATAACTAGATTAAATTTTTCTTGGCCGGGAATGAACAAAATTTTCCTAGCAAGTTATACATACATAGCAATGACTAAATATTTTCCTCAATTCAGTAACTTTTCAAGCTCAAGAACATGGAAAAAATGCTATATAAATATTATTATTTACAAGTTACCAAGAATCCAAATATAGGTGGCAGGAATGAAAATTGGATGGATAAGTACAAATGAAAAATAGCAATGTAGACATGGTGATGGGTAACCCATTATTGGGCTTACTGTGCCTGCAGTTAGGAGTTAACAAATAAAGAAGAGTGGTAAGTGTAGGATGTGAATTGGAGGGAAGGGAAGGAGAGAATGAGAGCATAACAGAATGGATAACTAGCAGGAGAATGGGGGAGGGAGATGTGAGGATCATGCTAGGGAGAGAAAGAATGATTATTTGAGGGAGGGTAGCAGAACGAGAGAGGTATGAGGATTCTTGAGTGGAAAATATCTGGCTAGGCTGAGTGAAGAAGGGGTTCTTCCTCATGAAAAAGATTATTCTTATTTCAATTTTCTTCATTTTCATTTTGCAAGGAGCTCTGCCCCTACAATCTAGTTTTCAATATCAATACTGTTCAGTTTCCCTATTCAACTTTTAGTTCCTATTCCTATCACATGGAATATGTTGTTTTACATTGGCAATTTCAACCCCTTCCAGTCTTTTCTTATCATACTACTAAGTATAATGTGCAAAATCTCTAAATTGGAAAAGTGAAACAAGAAATGGATATTATCAGAAGTTATAAGTTCAAACAAGAAATAAATCTTTGTAAGTTAACAGGGGAAACTTTGAAACGCAAGACCAAGGTGATGAAAACACTCAAGTAATTTGCAATTTTTATATGTCCATCTCTATGGGCTGCATGGAGAACCTCTATGAACCTAAATAACATATAGGGATCTAGATCAGCACCTTCAATAAGTACAAAACAAAATTAATATTCATAAGCTTTAACACAGAAACTTAAACACCATTTCATATCATTGGTATCTGAATCCTATTCCTACTATAAAGGCATTGGCTACATTGCACATTAAAAGCACTGGCACAGGAAGTGAGGATTGAGGAAAAAGTATCGTACAAAAGTGTTGGGTCAAGAAGGACCCTCAAATTGATTGCAGAAGCGAAAAAAAGTAAAATGCAAGAGAAGAGAGATAGAGAAGAACACAGTCAATTTGTTTTACGTGGGAAAATCTTCCTCAATGTGAAGAAGTAAAAACCCACGGGACACTGGTCCAGAATCAAACTTCCACTATAATAATAATGGGTTACAAGAGTCAAACTCCCCTAGCCTTTCACTAGAGATACAATCAAGCATCGCCAAGTATGGTGGTATTCAAACTTATTTAAAGAGATCACCCTCAAAGATCTCTCTAGAGATCTCTCAAATGCAAAGCACAAGGCTTGCTTAAACGTGCTCTCAAAAGTGTTACTTAAGGCTCTAAAAAATTGTCCCCTCAGTTTTCAATCTAAAAAATCTCCTTTGCCTCCACCCTCAACTAAAGTATTTATATTGGTGGAGTATGTTTAGGGTTTTAGAACCCTCAATGGACCTGGGTCAACATTGGAGGAGGAAGCCCAATCCAACAAAAAGTATCCTCCATTGATTTAACTTATCAAAACACTTATTTCTCGTTAATATCATAGTCCTTGTATGGATCTCTCCCAGATAACTTAGGGACTGTCTTATCCCTGTAGCATTTACTTTGTGGGAAAAGTCCCAACTTTCAAATCAACATTACAAGGTTTTAACAAACATAAACCACATTTTGTACTTCTTAATTGAAATCCCCAACATCATTGTTTACTAGAGGCCACAAAAATAAATACAAAATAAGGCGTCCAAGTCAGACAAATATCTTCAATTTTTATTTAATGAACATGTTTTTTTACTAAACATATAGGAGTATACTTACTTGATGTAACTTTTCTTTTAGAAGTGGAAGCCATGAAAATACCTAGGAATTGAAATGAGCTTTGATACCATAAACGAATATGAGAACTTTAGAAAATCTAAACTGAGGTGAAAATATTGATTGAATTAAAACCAAACAGAAACTGATTACCCTTCAGTTCAATTTATATAGCAGTTACATTTATGTAACTTTCAACTAACCTGAGTTAGTTAGCAAGAATTGTCACACAATTATTCTAACTGTTAAACTAACAACAGTCTAACTACTAACTATAGTTAGACTTATAGCTAAGCTAAAAGAAAAGAAAAGTTACTTCGAGTAAGTATACTCCTATAAAATAAATATTATTTAAATCTATGAAGGCATAGACTAGGATGCTTCCAAAAAATTTCCTAAAAAAAAAAAAGAAAAAAAAACAAATCAAAGTAGTTGGACTTTTATGCTATATCTGTCACATTTATGCAAAGTTGGAAACTTATTCTCCTAAAACAACTAAATCTCACATTCAACTAATTCAAAGAAAGCCTTTTTCTCTGAAGTTTTATGTTTAAATTGAAATGATAATTGATAAGCCTTTCAATAACTTGCCATCATGTATCATGGTAAAATTTTAAAACATTTAACATTAATTATACAATAGATAGTAGGTAAAATGTTAAGTGGAGAGATATGGTGAACTAAATATTAATTAAAAAATATCAGTTAGTGAAATATAAAATGCACAAAAGCTTACTTAGGAAACAACAAGCTATTGAATTTAAAATAGGCAGGTCCAAATGAGAGAAATAGTAAAGGGAACATAAAGAGAGGTTTTGAGATTTTCTAGGAAGCCGGAGAAAAGGACCATAACATATCTGTCCTGCAAGATGAAAAAGCCAAAAATTAGAAGCCAAAGAAGTACTGTGTGTTGTCATACATGCAAACAAGTGATGAATTCAACAAAGAACATTGTCCAATACGAAGTTGAAGGCGTAACACAACCTATGATGAACATTGAACATTTTAGGTAAAAGAAGATACTAAATTGCAGATTTAGAATCAATACTAAAGCACATTGATCTCTCAAAATTCTGTCAAATCCACGATTTTCACATAAAGAATTGCTTATCGAATCAAAATAATAACTACCTGGGAGCAGGCTAGGTGTTTATCTCCAAGCTGGATAAGCAATAGAGGGAGCTCTCTAATCCATGCAAGTAAAGCATCTTGAAGTTCTAAATTTTATGGATTGCTTGTCTCTATGAAAGCACGCTTTCGATCTAGATTTGAACCAAAGACAAAAACAAATGTTAATCTGGAAAGGAGGAGAAGAGAAAGGAAATAAATTGCTTTCATAAGATTATCGAAGAATCAAGAATTTCATTTCAAGGAAGTTCCTAGAATGATATGAAGCCAAACTTACAGGAGTTAGCATATCTTCAATAGCAGAAACACAGGCCAATTTCAGCAAGGAACCTGGCTTCCTTTCCCTAAATGTTTGGGTAAAAGCCTGCAAGTGCCACAATTCCATGTTAATAGCAACATCAAAACCTTTGGAAAGGAAAAACATCATTAACATAAACATGGTACAAGATAATACCAAAACCAGAAGATTAATGCAATGTTCAGTTTATTTTCTGTTTTTAGTTTAGTTGATATATTTTCATTGACAATAACAAAAAGGTCACACTTTTTTCAAGAATTCACAAGGGAGATGGTGAAAACAAAAAAAAATCATGATTTTAACATATCACTCACAACATCTTGAAAACAGGAAACAATTAAAAATATAAGATGACATTTTTTGTAATTATTGAAGAAATTGAAAACGTATCAGTAGATAATAAAAACTAAAAAGAAACCAAAAGCCACTGTATAATAAAAAAATCCAGAATATCCAAATTAATGGCTTCCAAAGTTCCAACAAAAATAAATTATTTAGAATTGATGTGGCAACTGTCAAGTCAAACCTGAAGAAGACGTGATGTCCAATAGCTTGCCCCACGTGAAACAAATTTAGGAATAAATGAAAGGAGCTAAACTAAATGCTCTTCCCAGACAACCTTACCAGACTATGTAGCCCTACTGAACTGTATACTAACAATTCAAGTCAATTTCAGATGTAGAATGACCACTATTTTTGACTGATAATGAGACTTAAAAAGGATTATGTTACGTATCAAATTCCCAAGCAGTGCATTTTCAAAAATTTCTAGAAATGTGATAGGGGTATGAGGTGTGTTAATGATTATTGGCAAGTGTACCAATTTGTCGTTGTAAGTTACAGAATTTATAAAAGTTTGTCTCTACAAGGACTTAAGCTACTCAGTTTTTTCAAATAAAACTCAATAGTTCAATAGTTATGTACAATAAGGATGAGTAAAATTTCATGTGATTTACGAAAGTAACGAAAAATTACGAAACTAGTAAAATGAAATATATTTATGAGAAAATGGGATTGGGTTTCATCATTCATACCCTTAGTATTCAATTAACTTTTACCATGTATAAATCATTTTCTATTCTTATTGATGCACACATTATTTCACCCCGAATCGATCCCTCGCATTCTAGAATCCTAAGGATATCTACCGAATATCGATCCCTCGCATATGAAGTAAATACCCCAGCATTATAATCATAATCACGTGCTATTTGCAATCAAAACGTTGTACCCTATTCCTAGCAACGTAACGTAATGAGTAAAATTATTTAGTTCAGATCCTAAGGGCACTTTCTAGTCAAGCTTAGAATCTAATTTCATGAAACTAGTGATCAAGTAAAATCAAGCATTAAGAACATAATAAAATTACCAATGAGAAATAGAAAAGATTCATGCATAAATAAATATTAAAAGAGATACATAGGGGTAAGAAGATTACATCCAATCCTTAAGAGAAGCTAGCCAATAATTGTGGAGAGCACCTCCTTAATGGAAGAATTGATGAAGAGAACCATCACCACTTCTTTCCGACAGAGTCTCCACACTAATTTCTCACTTCTCTCACTCTCTCTTACACTATCCTAAGCTAATCCTACTTCCTAAGGCTGAGAATTTTGTTCCCAGATGAGAAATCTTGAAAATGAATGCCTTGCTTCATGATTTTCGTGGCTATTTATAGGAATAAGCCTCCTGCTTAAGTCCACTTTCCCAGGTGAGCCAATTTTCCTGATTTCACTCGCCTGGGCGAGCTAGCCACCTTTTCTTGGAACTTGAACTATCCTGGGCGAGCATTTTGTGCTGGTTTCACTCGCTTGGGCGAGTTAAAGCCTTAATGATAAAGAAAGGTCATGGGCCTGGACGAGTTCTGGGCCATTTTGCTTCTGACACCTCCCAAGTTTGATTTTTATGCCCCTTTCACTTGCTATGCTTGCTTGGATGCTTCGGATATCATCAGAACCTATCAAAATAAAAAAAATATGATTGGACTAACCTTCCAAAATGTGAAAAACAACATTCATACAAGTACTAAATACAAATCAACTAGGTTTAGGGCAAGTTTACAAACAAATTTACTGAAATCAAAAAGATAAGTGCCGGCATTGTAACCCTAATTTTACTAAAATAGGGCACTTATCAAAGTGGCGACCATATTATAAAAGAAGGTAAAGTTAGCATTTTAGCTGTTATATTGAGTTAGTGGGTTAATGGACAGTTAGTAATAACTAATTGCAAGTGAGGAGAGGTTATAAATAGAAGGTTACAGTTCAGGGGAAGGGTACCTAGAAGGTAGTTGGTAGGCTAGTGACCTTGAATTTCACTGTATTGATGGAGTTTTCTCCATTTCTCAATAATAAAATCTCTTTTTTCTATTTTTGTCTGAACCAAGTCTATCATTTGGTATCAGAGCTCCATTCTTGGGACTGTGGGGGTGTGAATGGGTTCGAAAAACAGCCAGAAAATGAACGCACGAATGAAAGCGATGGAGAGGGCCATAGAAGAAACTTGTGAGATTGTGGAGACGAATCGGGAAGCGATTAAATTGCGGCTGGGTTCCATTGAGTTGATGTCACAAAAGATGGTTGCGTCGTCAGAGAAGCAGAAGGTGGTGGAGACTGGGTCGTTGGGAGGCGCTGCGAGGAGAGACAAGGAGGGAGAGGCCGTGGGTGCCAACCGGTGGATGAACCTTGAGATACCCATTTTTTTGGGAGAGGATCCCCGCAGGTGGGTGGCTAAAATTGAGAAGTATTTTAGGCTGCAAGCACTAGCTGAGGAGGATAAATTGTAAGCAATTCTGGTGGTAACGGAGGGTGAAGCTTTGGCTGGTTCCAATGGTGGGAATCTTGAAATTCCAATCAATCTTGGGAAGGGTTCAAGTTGGGTGTCACCTAAAGATTCCAGGGGGCAAATTTGGGGAGTCCTTTCCAGGTATTACTAGCAATCAAGCAAGAAGAAACAGTGCAGGGTATATAGAACAGTTTGAAAAACATGTGGGAGCTGGAAAAGGTTTGGGGTAAACCTTCTTGATGGAGGTTTTCATTAAGAGGGTTGAGGGAGGAAATTGGGTCTGAAGTAAGGCTGCATGAGCCAAGAAGTTTGATGAAAACCATGTTAAAGGCAAGACAAGTAAAGGAAAAAAATAGGGTACTGGGAAATCTATCAAGAATTAGCAAAGGGGATCAATCTTTTTCAGAAACCCAGTTTCTTGGGTCCAAGAAATGAGAGCGAATAGCAGCAGACCAGTAGTGAAGGAGGGGAGCCAATAGGGAGAGCTAAAACAGGAGGAGAAGATTGGAGAGGTAGGAGGAATTTCCAGAGGTTAACACCTGTGGAAGTTAATGAAAAATGAGGAAGGGAGAGTGCTTCACATGTGAAGAGAAGTATCATCCAACCCATGTATGTAAGAATAAGTAGTTGAGGTTGATGATCCTAGAGGAAGAGGAATTCAGTAGGAATCAAGGGAAGGAGAGAGATAAGGAGGAAGAAGAATTGCAGTAGCTGTCTTTGCATAGCATTGAAGGTTTCACTAACAAGAAATCTTTAAAGCTGTGGGGAAA
Organism: Glycine tomentella; assembly: GCA_007407185.1. Lineage (NCBI taxonomy): Eukaryota > Viridiplantae > Streptophyta > Magnoliopsida > Fabales > Fabaceae > Glycine > Glycine tomentella. Next base: position 767,972 of record PYAF01004861.1, read on the forward strand.
AACTCAAAACAGGAAAGTAGTGGTATTGATTGACTATGGAGCAACTCACAATTTCATTTCTACGAAGTTAGTGAAGGAGTTGGCATTGAAGGTTACTTCAACAAATCCCTATTCTGTGGAGGTAGAGGATGGCCACAAGGTGAAGTGCCAAGGGGTGTGCAAAGCTTTACCTCTTGAGTTGCCAAAGTTAAAAGTAAAGCAAGATTGCTATTTGTTTGAGTTAGGGGGAGCTGATATTGTGTTGGGGGTGGAATGGTTGGCTGGGTTAAGAGAGGTGGAAGCCAATTTCGAAAAATTAACATTGGCTGTCAAGGTTCAGGATAAAAAAAAAAAGTGATTTTGAAGGCTAAACTTGAGCTAATTAAGGCTGCTATCAGTTTGAAGTTGATCAAGGGCACTATGCTAAGGAGGACCAAGGGCTTTGGGTAGAGTTGAAAGCAATAGAGGGTCCTAACAGTGCTGGAACAGTGTCTGCTTCAGTGGATCAAGTTTTGGAACAGTTTGAGGGGGTTTTTAACAAACCTCTAGGATTGCTACCACATGGGGAAAATGATCATGCCATCACCCTTAAATCTAGTAATTCTATTCCCAATTTGAGACCCTATAAATATCCTCATTATCAAAAGGATGAAATTGAAAGATTAGTGAGAGATATGATGACTGCTGGCATTATTAGGGCCAATACTAGTCCTTTTGCTAGTCCTGTAATTTTGGTTTAGAAAAAAGATGGGAGCTGGAGGTTTTGTGTGGATTATAGGGCTTTTAATAAAATTATTGTTCCAGATAAATTTGCAATTCCAATTATAGAAGAGCTGTTGGATGAAATTGGGGGGGCTGAATGATTTTCTAAATTGGATTTGAGGCCTGGATATCATCAGATTAGGATGAAAGATGAGGATGTGCATAAGACAACTTTTAGAACCCATGAAGGTCATTATGAGTTTTTAGTTATGCCTTTTGGGTTGACTAATGCTCCTTCAACTTTCCAAGCACTCATGAATGAAGTGTTGAGGCCTTTCCTAATGAATTTTGTGTTGGTTTTCTTTGATGATATTTTGGTGTATATTTTTGGGTTGGAGGAACACAATAGCCATTTAAATGCAGTGTTGCAGGTGCTGCAACAACAAAAGTTGCATGTAAACATAAAGAAATGCACTTTTGGATAGCAGTCATTAGAATATTTGGGACACTTAATTTTGAGAAAAAGGAGTAGAAGCATATCCTAGTAAATTAGAAGCAATGACTCATTGGCCTGTGCCCAAAGATATCAAAGGATTGAGGGGGTTTTGGGGGTTGACTGGGTACTACAGGAGGTTTGTAAGGAGCTATGGGAAATTAGCACGGCCCTTAAATGCCTTGTTAAAGAAGAATTCCTTCCAGTGGAGTGAGGAAGCTACTAGTTCCTTTCAACAACTAAAATCAGCTATGCAGGATCTGCCTATTTTGATGGTGCCAGATTTTTCTAAGCAGTTTATCTTAGAATCTGATGCATCAGGTACAGGGCTGGGGTCAGTATTACTGCAGGACAACAAACCTTTGGCCTTTTGGAGTAAAGCTTTGTCTGAAAGAGCGCAACTCAATTTAGTTTATGAGAGGAAGTTGATGGTTGTGGTGTTAGCTGTGAAGAAATGAAGGCATTATTTGTTGGGAATGGGGTCTTTAATTAGAACTGATCAGAAAATCTTAAAGTTCTTGAATGAAAAAAAACTTCTGAAAGAGGAGCAGTTTAAATGGGCTACTAAACTCATTGGGTATGATTTTGAAATTCAATACAGACCTGGAACGGAAAATATAGTGGCTGATGCACTTTCCAGGCAATTTTCTTTTGCTGCAATTTCTATGGTGCAGGAAGCAAAATGGGGGGATTTGGAGGAAGAATTGCAAGATGATTCTCAATTGTAAGATTTATCAAGGGTTGTTGACAAAGACATCAGAGAAACTAGGTTACATTATTAAGGGAGGCAAGTTGTATTACAAGGAGAGGTTGGTGCTGTCCAGAAGTTTTTCTAAGATTCTTTACTTTTAAAGGAATTACATGATTCTCCTATGGGAGGACATTCTGGTTTCTTTAGAACTTTTAAAAGGGTGGCTAGTGTGGTTTTTTGGCAAGGAATGAAGAAGGACATAAGGGAGTATGTAGCTGGATGTGAAGTTTGCTAGAAAAACAAAGCTAACACTCTGGTTCCAACAGGTTTTATTAAGCTATTGCTTATTCCAACTAAGGTATGGTCTAATGTATCTATGGATTTCATTGGAGGTTTTCCAAAAGCTCAAGGGAAAGATTCTACATGGTAGTAATGGATAGATTGACTAAATATGTTCATTTTGTTGCATTTAGTCATCCTTATTCAACTAAGGATGCGGCTGCAGTATTCATTAAGGAAGTGGTCAGATTGCATGGGTTCCCTACTTCTATAATTTCTGATAAGGAAAGGTTATTCATGAGCTTTTTTTGGAAGGAGCTGTTTAGAAAGGCAGGTACTCAATTAAAAATGAGTACTGCCTATCATCCACAAACAGATAAGCAAACTGAAGTTGTTAATAAATGTTTTGGAGGTTTATTTGAGGTGTTTAATAGGTAACAAACTAAAACAATGGCTTGATCAGTTGGATTGGGCTGAGTTCTGGTTCAATTCTAATTGCAATATCTCTTACAAGATGTTTGCTTTCAAGGCCTTGTTTGGACAAGAACCTCAAATTTTAACCAAGGGAGATGATATTCCTTCTAAATTGGAGGAAGTGAATCAGTTGAGTAAAGATAAAGATGAGTTGCTTCAGGAGTTAAGGGTGAATTTGCTAAAAGCTCAAGATCAGATGAGGAAATATACCAATAAGCATAAAAGGGAGGTAGTGTTTCAAGTGGGGGATTGGGTATTCCTAAAGCTGCAGCTATATAGAAAGAGATCCTTGGCCAAAAAACCCAATGAGAAATTGAGTCCTAGATTTTATGGACCATATAAAATCATCCAAATGGTAGGAGAGGTTGCTTCCAGATTGGAACTGCCAGTGGGCAGTATGATACACCCTGTGTTTCATGTTTCCTTGCTCAAGAAATCAATCAAGGCCACTTGTTCTCCTCAACCTCTACAGCAGATTTGAGGGAGAATGGCGAGCTGTAAATGCAATTTGGGAGGATGGTGCAGCAAATGATGACAGAATCTGGGAAGCAAGAGATGCTTGTTAAATGGAAGAGTCTACCCCATCATGAGAACATCATGAGAAAAGATGAAGAAGGTCTTTCCTGATTTAGACCTTGAGGACAATGTCCATCTTGAAGGGAAGGTATTGATAGGGGTAGGAGGTGGGGACAATATTATAAAAGAAGGTGCAGTTAGCATTTTAGCTGTTATTTTCAATTAGTGGAATAATGGACAGTTAGTAATAACTAACTATAAGTGAGGAGAGGTTATACATAGAAGGTTACAGTTGAGGGGAAGGGTACCTAGAAAGCAGTTGGGAGACTAGTAACCTCGAATTTCACTATATTGCTGGAGTTTTCTCCATTTCTCAGTAATAAAATCTCTTTTTCCTATTTTTGCCTCAAATTAGGAGGAAGACTCGTCAATTCATTTAATTCAAAAAATATTTTTTGCAATGATCATGTTCAAGTCAAGCAACCTATCACAATCCTGCAAAGTAAAAGAAGAAAGAATTAGTTCATTTGAAATTAGAGGAATATCACAGTCCTGCTGATCCCCACTCCATGTCACAAAGGGAACAAGATCACAACAACATAGCAGAAAAAGGGTAATCCACCACAAACTTTTTATAGGGGTATAGTACATTTATTTTTTAAATATACTTGACCATAACATGCCAAATTTGAGGGCTGATGACCAAAGCAAACACATAAATCAAGATCAACTCAAGAAAAGATTGCAAGATTTAATCTTTTAATTACTAGCCAAAAAGTTAGAATGGCTCAACATTTGGGTGGATAAGTGGTTTAGGGAGTAGGATGAAAATATTGCACTTTTTAGCTAGAGTGAGGTTAATTTGGCAGGAACATTAATCCATAACCTTTGACCATAAATTTCTTCTACCCCACCATTCGCTTTTTGGGCTTTTTCTAATAAGATTTAGGGATTGTCTTTATACCAAATATCTAATACACTCAGCATGAACAATGCATTTCCAGAAATACTCTCGCTTTCATACATACGAATTCACAATCCGTAAGTTTTTTTTTTAAAAAAGTTAAAATATATTTTTCTAAATAATTTAAAATAATCTTCATGTTATTAACATGACACTCCAACCAACTGAGCTAATAGGTCAATTATGCTAAAAAACAATTAATGTTGATATATATAACACTAAATTTTTTAATGTATATTTAATATATATATATATATATATAACTTTACATAATAAAAATTTGCAGGTTTAATAAGAAATATTAGACCTGTAAATACAAATATAATTTTTATTAAACATGCAAATTTTTATTAAATTTATGATTTTTATTTAAACCTATGATTTTTATATGTAAAAAATACTTCAATTATTAGATCAAAATTAATTGTTACAAAATCTATTATGTAATTTTATATGTGTTAAATATACATTAAAAAATTTAGTGTTATATATATCAACATTAATTATTTTTTAGCATAATTGACCTATTAGTTCAGTTGGTTAGAGTGTCGCATGTTCGAAACCTGCATGCACCATTATTTTAAATTATTTAGAAAAATATATTTTATTTTTTAAAAAAAAAACTTACTTACGAATTGGTCCAATCCGTATGGACCATACAGATTGGTCCAACCTGTATGGACCATACGGATTGCCCAATCCGTATAGACTATACGGATTGATGAATCTATAAGGTCCTTACGAATTACAAATTTGTATGTATGAAGCTTGTAATAAAGTGAGAGTATTTTCGAAAATGCACTGTTCATGCTGGATGTATTAGATATTTGACTGGTGTATAAAGACAATCCCTAAGATTAGGGCTGAGCAAAAAAATCCATATCCATAAAATAACATATATCCAATCCAATCTAATCCATTTAAATGGATTAGTTTCATATACAAATCCATTTTTTTGGATTTTAAATCCAATCCAATTAATTGGATATGAAATGGATATGGATTGGATATTTGTTTGGATTTTTAAATCTATTTTTTTTGCCAACTTTGATTGAGACTATTTTTTTTCAGACGTCAATTAATGATGATTTTAAGCTGCCATTGTTGAGCCTATTTTTTGGTTAATGTTGGTAAGGTTTTTTTTGTCAACATTGATTGAGACTATTTTTTCCCCGACATCAGTCGATGCTATTTTTTTGCTGACATTAGCTAGGTTTTTTTGTCGATGTCTGTCGAGATTATTTTTTATTGGCATCAAGTAGGTTTTTCGCTCGACGTTAACTATGATTTTTTTTGTCTTTTTTGTCAACGTCAGACGAGACTATTTTTTGGCCGACATCGGTTGAAAAAATAATCGACCGACATCAGGCAAAAAAGCCTAGTTAATGTCGGCCAAAATATTTCCCCAATTGACATCGATCGAAAAAATCCTAGTTGATGTCAACAAAAAAATCTCTAGATGATGTCAACAAAAAAATCTCTAGTTAACGCCAACCAAAAGAAATAATCATTGTTAATGTTGACCAACAAATCCTAGTTGTTGCCAACAAAAATATAGTTTCAACCAACATCGGCAAAAAAAATATAGCTAACGTCGACAAAAAAAAAGTCCTGACGAATGTTGGAAAAAAATATCAATGATCAACATTGGCAAAAAAAAAAACTTTATCAATGTTAGCCACAAAAATCCTAACCATTGTCGGCCAAAAATTAGTCACGATCGATGTTGGTCGAAAAACCCTAGTCAATGTGGGCCAAAAAATGTAGAGACTAAAAATCCTGGCCGACTTCAACCAAAAAGTAATCCTACCTAAGATCTACCAAAAACATCATTGACCAATATCGATTGAAAATGCACTAACTAATGTCAACAAAAAATAGTCTTGGTTGATGTCGGTATAAAAATGTCTAGACCGATATCTGTCGAAATTGCTTTGGTTGAAGTATGCCAAAAATACACTAACCAATATCGATAACAAAAATAGTCTTAACCAAGGTCGGTTGAAAATAGCTCTTAAATGGATAGATACTAAGTTGTTATTTTTTAGCATTTAATAACTAAAATTTGTAAAAGAAAAAATCTTATAACATTTAAGTGGATATAAATTGGATATATCCAAATTCATATCCATTTAAATGGATTGGATCTTGAATCTAAATTGTTTTAAAAAAAATATGAATTTGGATTTAAAATCCAATCCATTTAAATAGATATGAATTAGATATGGATTGAATTCTTAAAAATTCAATTCATGTCCACCCTTACCTAATATTTATAAAGGTTATCCTAGTTCCGAGATTCCACTATGTACTTGGACTGCTCTTCTGAGTTTATGTATATTATCATTATTTTCCATTATTCATAGTGTCTTATCCTCTTTAGAAAAAATTCTAATCCTCCGACTATTTTTGTTTTGTTATACGTGAACTCTTTTATCAAAAAAGGAGGAAAAAGCAGTAGCCTAGAATATTTTATCCTTCCAAATGATAATGGTGTATCATCCCAACGTGTCAGAAAAATGATTTAAGTAAACAAAATGGATACCTCTTTACAGCAAGGTAAAGGCAAAAGAACCTAAATAATACTTTTTTAAAACTTATTTACCAATTTGGTGCTATTTGAATCTTATTTACGAAAATGGGGCTCCCAAACACGCATAATTTGGGCGTAACTCAATCCATCGCTAACACTTTTTGCGACAGAATATTTAGTCGCAAAAAGTGTTAGCCACAGAATTAGCGATCACCATGATATTTTAGTTAAAAATTAAAATTCTCTTGAAACAGTGTTAGCGACCGAATTAGAGACCATCATGATAGTTTCGTCAAAAATTAAAACACACGCCAATTCGGTCGCTAATACTTTTTGCGACTGAATATTCTGTCGCAAAAAGTGTTCGCGACGGAATTAACGATGGATTGAGTCACGCCCAACTTAAGCGTGTTTGAGAGTCCCATTTTCATAAATAAGTTTCAAACAGCACCAAATTGATAAATAAGTTTGAAAAAAGTATTATTTAGATTATTTTGCCGCAAGGTAAAACCACTACTTTAATAAGATCATATAATGATTTTGAAACCACTTTAATAACATCATATAATTAGACCCCTGTAGTTAATAAAACCTTTACAAATTAACATCTGGCTTAAATATACTTTTTCTTTGGGTAAACAGCTTAAATGTACTTCCCGTTAAATTCATGGTTAAAAATTAGAAGAAAAAAACTATGATATTTTGTATTTTATAATTTAATAATTTTTATCCGTTACTCGACATGTACACTAATGGGTTTGAACATCTGAACTCTCAAAAATCTAAACTAAATTAATCGAATCGACTTAGGTCCTAGTATTAAGGTGTGGAGACAATTGTCCCCATAAGAACTTTTTCTTCTTCTTTTTTGTACATGAATAATAAAAAAATTTGGCCCTTGACAAAATATGTATGGTTTCCATAATATATATATATATATATATTAAATGAATGTAAAATATAAGAAATAAAAAACTTGATATTAATTTTACTATTTAACAAATAAACTAGACTATCAAAATAATAATTAAACCTAATTTATTGTCCAACAAGAAAAACTTATAGATCTGCCACGATCCATCTCACGTAATTTATTAAAAAGTTTCTATGGTACCCTCATTGATTTTGAGGTTTTTGGTATTGTTAATTTTTTAACCAATAACTATCAGTTTTTTTTTAATAGTTATCAAATTACATTGCTATCTCATTATTTTGATATTTAATAATAATTTATTATATATTTCAATTTAACCCCTGTTTAAATAAAAATACCTTTTTTAAAATGAACTTTCTAATCTCAAAATCAAATCTCAACAAACAAAAATTCCGATTCAACAAAAACTTCAGCAAACACATCCAGCGACATACCAAATTAGTTGTGAATGTGTTGAAACCCAAAAACTACATCCAATAACTGGTGTGATCAGTGTTTTGTGTTTTGAGTATAGTACTCATTAGACACCTCATACCGGAGCTTCCAACCTTTTTCACTTATGAGTCATGTTTTCTACATTATCACTTTTTCTAATACATCTAACATATTTTTTTTATTTCTAACTTTACCCTCATATGGATCGATAATCCGTAAGAGTCATATGGATTGCCAATTCATATGACTCTTATGGATTGTCAATCCGTATGAAATCGAATGGTGTATATTAATATGCAACTTACAGATTATGAGAAAGGCAAAATTGGTATTATACTGTGCATGTTGAGTGTATTGGAAAAATGAATGATGTAGAAAGTTAAACTCTTCACTTATTTGGCTGCTACTGTACTACAGAATTTTTCATAGCTTGCTCATCAACAGCGATTGCTTGGATCTCGTAGACGTGTTTGCTAAGGATTTGATTTGAATTGTAATGTTTATTTGTTGAGATTTGATTTTATGAGGTTAGAAAGTTCATCTAAAATATATATATATATATATATATATATATATATATATTAATTAAACAGGTACTAAATTCGAATATATATTAAAATCATTACAAAATATCTAACTTGATAATTATTGATTCAAATATCTACAGTATCAAAACCCCCAAACTTAGTACGGGTATCATAGAAACTCTCAATTATTGACTTAATCAATTTATTGATTTTAATGTGATTTACGAAGCATAAGCCTTACCCAAGTTGCACAAAATGCAAAAAAATAAAAATGTCAGCCATAGACAGGTACAGGCCCACAATTAGGGTTGGCAAAGTGGGTCAGTCCACCAAAAACGGGTTAGATTGGCCCACTCCACTAAAAATGTGGGCCGAGTTGGACTGGCCCACTTTTGTAAAGTAGGCTAAAAATGTCAACCCACCCACACTAACCCACCTTAAAAATATTTTTAAAAAATATTTAATAAAAAATAAAAAATATTTTTGTAAAAAAATAAAAATTATTTAAGTTATACTAAAAATTAATGTTAAATTCATGTCTGCAATCATTTTAATATCTTACCTCAGATGAGATGATGAGAACTTGAGAAACCAAAAACAACATAATCAAACAAGTCTTGCAACATTCATTGAACTTCCAAGAACAATTAAACAAAATTAGAATGTGAAATATTTTTTTAAAAAAATATTTATGTTATACTAAAAATTAATGTTAAATTCATGTCTGAAATCATTTTAATACCTTACCTCATATGAAATGATGAGAACTTAAGAAACCAAAAACAACATAATCAAACAAGTCCTGCAACACCTAAGAACAATTAAACAAAATTAGAATGTGAAATATATATATGTAAAAACCAACCTAAAATCCATGAAAAATTATATGTTATTAGAGTCTAACACTAGATTAATAAATGAAATTAAAGTTTACAAAGCAACATCCATAATTCCATACATTAAATTTAAAATGCAAAAATAATATATTTTTTATTTTATTTTTTTGGTGGGTCATGGCCCAGTGAACTGACCCGATCCGACCCACATTTTGGCCCACGTTTTAGTAGGCCAGGTTGGCCCGGTCCGTTTTCCTAATATGGGTTGGAAGTGTTAACCCAACCCACTTTTTTTGTGGGTTAAACGGGCCGGCCCAGCGGACTAGGCCCGTTTTGCCAAGGCTACCCACAATTGATCATATGAGTTCTGTAACTATAATGCCTCCACCAATCCATGTATAATGTATTGTATATAACCTTTGCGAAAGACAAAACCATAAGATGGAGAAAACAACTAGGCAATTGGCTCAATCAAAGTGCAATTATAGTCACCAATTCATCCCACTCACATGGTGAAAAACCACTGACAAATGATGCAGATATATTTTCCTTTAGCCATAGTTCTAAATTCCTGTTATTTTGTGATTATTTATTGCTTAGGATTCTATGTAATGGGGCTTCTCTATAGTTTTCAAATACACATAACTCTACTCCCATTCCTTAGTTTCAAGGAAGGTCCAGTTGGAGATATTCACAGTTGTCTTTCCATCAAGGGCAATAGGATCATAAGGTGAATCTTCTCCATATTCAGTTGGCATTGACCTCCAGTACAGGCAAGGTTCCCAGTTTGCTTCTTTGATGACCTTCAATATCTCTTTTGCCACTATATTGCTCCCCTCAGAAGTAAGATGAATTCCATCCCTATCAAACACCACTCAACAAAATGAAGGATAGGCACATTTGAATCTTTTAAGTAACATGTGATGTGATTGTGACTATGAATATGCATATATACATACGTGAAGCAAACATCTCTCCAGTCAACCCTTTTCTGGAGTGCAGACCACAGATCAATTGCCTTGATGTTCATCTCGCTGCACAGCTCCAAACATGCTTCTGAATATATTCGACAAGATTCGTTGTTCCTTAATCGCTGCCCCAGTAGCACACTGGTTAAAAGTCCAACTTTTGTTCATCAGAGTCTTAGATTTAAATATAAATTCCAAAAAGGAAAGAACAAAGGCAATAAGGATATGCTCTAGGAAAGCAACCAGTCATCATCTGAACTGCAATATGCTAGCTGTATATATATGAATTCAAAACTCAAAAGCTGTGGGTTTCAAGTGAAGATGTCAAATTTTAGATACAGCCTCTCTGTTTTACTGAAGGTGAATCTAACTTCTGAAGACCAAAATCAAACAGATGAACTTTTGGAAACACATTTTATTTATATAAAAGCAAATCTGGTTCATGACCTGTATAGATCAGTTCTCTGGATACCCTTGGTATATTTGTTAGCCATTATAATCATAGCCTTGACCCAAGTTAAGAAATCACTAGCTTGTTATCTGCCTTTTCTTTTTGTTGAAATTATAATAATTAAATAGCAATTAGATTGAATTCAAAACCTGGTTCCATAAATTTGTGTCTCATTGACAGGAGGAGCACTGAGAAATATAAGGCGAGTCTTCTTTGAAAGGCTCTAGCAATCATAAGGATTTGTGTCAAACTTGGCAGTAATAACTATAAAAGGTAAAAAGATGGAGATTCTGCAAGGAATACTTTAAGGTTGAATGTATCATTTATATAAAAATAAGAAAAGTGTTATTCTAGAGTGAAAGTTTACCTTCAGATGGATAGCAATCTTTCTCATATTTTCAATGTATTCTTGGAGAGGTACATGTTGACCAAGGCCACTTGGATGTGGAAGAAGAGAATCATTACCACCAAAGTACACAATTATCAATTCTGGTTGCTCAGTGGCATTCTAAGTTAAACAAGATGACAGAGCAAAAGGGTGATTCCTTATTTGTCAGTCTGAGCAAGAATTAGATTAAACATGATTTGCTAACAAGAATCTTAAATAAATAAAACAAAAAAAGCTACAAATTTTGATAATTAACTAATTAAGTACTTCATTTTAGTACTTTGCATATTGTAAAATTCAGAATAAACTTCCAAATATGTCCAAGTTCATTCAGACAAGTGGAGGATACAATGTGCAAAGATTCTTCAAACCACTCCTTAGCATACCTACTACCTAGTCACTTTCTAACTCTTTTCCGAGGTGCCATTTGTTTCTCAATGACAATGACCACAAATAGAATAACCAATAACTATCATTCACGATGAAAGGACAAAAGATTCAAATGAGAAAAAGGGCGAAATTTTGAATCAACGGGGGTAACACTCAGATTGTTAGTACCTTTGGGAAAATTTCATCCAGAACTTGCACAGCACGCCTTGAATTCCAACCAGAGTATCCTCGCAGAATTATATCGGCCTATGTCATGTCAAGGTGTAATAAGTTAATCATTGACCATCATAATGCATCCCATAAAGGCATATATAAAAATAATTATTTCATTCAATTACTGGCTGAAATTAAAAATGTTAAGGCATTTTATGTGCAATGATCTCATTATAGTCTATCTGAAACAGTAAGAGCATGTTAGATCAAATCCAAATGATCCACCGCAAACTGAACGGAAAAGGAAGAGTGAGGATTCTTTTGCAAACTTCATTTTGCCATAATGAACATTTGTTTGCACAGATACCCAAATATGCACTAAGATATTATTCTAATACCATTGCCTTGTACTGGAAAAAAGAAGTATTGGTAGAGATTAATTAGGACCACCACTTCCACAAACTTTCCTCAATAAGTTGATTGCTGGCAGCAAAATATTCCTCGACAATTTAGGCTTATCTTTCATTTTAATATTTCTTCCACTTGAATACAAGTTGCATTATCTAGCATATTTTCATATTATCCAATTATTGGCATAAAGGACTTTTCTTTTACCCAAATAAGGATTAATCACATCGATTGCAGTCTAGTTCTTATAGATGAAATACAAGCCCTTTATGTTTATCCTTGGAATATCAATCAAAATACGCAGTTCTCAACTAGTAGCCAGAAGAAACTAAAAAACAACACAACCCATCTCCACTGAAAATCATAACAGAACACAGCAAACTGATCATCCGCCATGTCAATGTGTGAGAACCATACTCAAAAAGCAATTTCACAGATCTAGATTCTCTGCATCCACTTTTGAACACATTCAATAATTCAGAAATCAGAACCATTGAATGAAGATTCGAATCAATTAACTTAAAACACAAATTTGAAATTTCAGCCATCTAATCTTCATCAAACTACTATAAATATATTATTGACTGTGTGAATGTGACTGCACTGAATCCATTTCACCATTTCACACTCTTCTGATCAATCAAAATTCAAGCAAGAACAGAAACAGAACACTGCACTTATTCAGTCTCAGATGTCTCAATTAAATCATGTTAAGTTAAATGTATTCAAAAATTATCCAAGACCAAGACCAAGACCAACACTATTTATAATATATCACCAATTACTTGCTGCATCATTAGACTCACCAAATTGCATCTGAGGTATTATCCGCTTTGAGTCAGTTTTGACTAGTCAAAGGAGAATGTAAGTTTTTGTTTGGATACAAGGTTAGAAGTGCTTTTGAGAGCTTCTCTACTGAAAAAAAATACTATATTTCCAGTAGAGAAGCTCCCAAAAGTACTTATGACTTGTATCCAAACAGGAATTAGGGCCTGTTTGGGTAAGCTTCTCTAGAAGCACTTCTAGAAGAAGAAAATAAGAGCAAAAAGATGAGATGAACTTTTCCATAGGTAAAAATAACCTCTCCATTAGTTAATTTGTAGAAGCTCACAAATGTGACTTCTCTAAAAGATGAGATGACATCTACAAATTAGCTAATGGAGAATTTATTTTTACTTATGGAGAAGCTCATTTAATCTTTTTGCTCTTATTTTCTTCTCCTAGAAGTACTTCTAGAGAAGCTAACATCCAAACAAATCCTTAGTACTACTAAGCAACTTTTCAGGATACGAGAACAATAACTAATAGTCAAATACACAACATCTGTGGTAAATCAGTTACATAGAAAAACCTGACAATTTAAAAATTCAGACATAAATATACATACATCACAACTCTATAGTCATAGTCTTTCAGTGATGGGAACTATAATGCGTATGAGACAGAAAGGAAATGAATGGTACGTACCTTGCGAGCATACAAGTGAGCAAGAATAGCGCCCCAACCTTGGAGAGAAAAGCTGAGCTGAACAATGGAAGATCCAAAGAGCACAAACTGAGGCCTCACTGGTCCCACCATCTCCTTTTCTTCTTCCTTTTCTGCCTCTCTCTCGAATATATTGCAAATTTGGAACAGATCCGAACCCAAATCCAAAGACTTTTTGATTTCTATTCGCGAATAACGATGTATGTACTTCTTGTTCACTCAAAAGCCTTCACTGCTACCTACCTTTGCCTTTTGTAATAGATTTAATAGCAACAAGCCAACTACAGATAAAATAAAATAAAATAAATATATTCAAATAAGGCTCAATTTTCGGGTTTAACTCCGTCCACCAGATTAAAACGCCCAACTCAACCACTCATATTTTTCTCATCTTATTTTATTTAAAAACTACGGTGTAAAAAAGACTATGCATTCAAAATGAATCTAAAATATAAAACAGTTTTAAATAATACATTGCATTATATAGTAAGTCTCCTATGAATTTTATTATATTTATTTTATAAGTCATCCTAATACATTGTAATTAAATAACGGTTCGAAATCATGAATGTAGAAATTCATTTCCAATTTTTTCATTGAAAGCTGGCACATTTATACTATGTTTGTGTGATAAAGGAAAGTGAAAAGAAAAAGAAATTAAAAAAAAAAAAGAGTGGATAGAAAATGAGATGATCTTTTAGCTGTTTAATAGACGAGAAAGCGGAAGGAAAAAAAATATAAGATCTAGTTTATTTTGGACCCGTTTGCTTTTATTTTTCATTTCTTCTTTTTGTTTTTGTTTTCACTTTTGATTTGCTACCTTATTTTCAATCTGTTTTTTTATTTTCAAATACTTGTAAAGGAAATGGAGAAAAAAAATATTTTTATTGCTCCCAATATAAATCTTTGAAATAAAAAACATATTGAAACCAATGAGACAATTTTTAAAATTAAAAGTGAAAATGGAAAGTTAAAACAGAAAATAAAAAGATAAGGGATAATTCAAGGGTAGTTTTCAATTGTAAGTTTAATTATTTTAAAAAAAAAACTATAACCAGTTTTTAGTTTTAAAAATTATTTTTTAGTTTAGATTGACTTTTAATTTTAAAAATTGGTTTTTTTTTCTTCCAATTTTTTCTTTCAAAATAAATTAGTTAAAAAAATTCTTATCCCAATAAAATTGATTTAAAGTATATATGTTAACATGGTGTGGTGGAATCGATGATGTTGACAATGTTAATAATTGTAATGGTAAATAGGGATGGTGATGAAACCAACGTTGCTAGCAAGTGGAGATTGTAGTAATGTTTGTGTTAGTAATGACAATGATAATGGTAGTAACAATAACGATATCAACGATGATGGTGGTAATGTGATAACAATAATAATAGTGATTGTGATGATAATGTAAATGAT
This sequence comes from Glycine tomentella, assembly GCA_007407185.1. Taxonomy (NCBI): domain Eukaryota; kingdom Viridiplantae; phylum Streptophyta; class Magnoliopsida; order Fabales; family Fabaceae; genus Glycine; species Glycine tomentella. The sequence continues at coordinate 782,994 of PYAF01004861.1, forward strand.
TATAATGGTAGTGATAAAGATGACAATGACAAATGAAATACCATGATCCTTTTTATAAGACCTAACTTAGAAGTGATTATTAATCTTTTTTATAAGATCTAATACATTATCTTCTATAATAATTATTTTTCACAAAAATACCCTTAATTATGGGTCATTTTTCTAAAGCTCTATAAATAGGATATAAATGGAATACATTATTGTCTTACATTCTTTGGATGTCTAACTTTAGCTTGTATAAAGAGAATCTTAGGAATTTACTTCGACTATTCACATACGTAAGTAAGAAATAATTTTTTTAATTTATCATGTCTGGACTAGTTTGATTTTGATTTAATTATGAGATCAAAGTGATTAGATGCCATGAAATATTAAGAGTTAAAGTCTGTGGAAGAAAATAATATTTATGACCTAGTAGAATTATCAGAAAGTTGTAAGAGAATCAGTTCTAATTGGTTCTTTAAGATTAAATATGATGCTCATGACAAAATGATGTTGAAACAGACAAATGTGCTATTAATAGATTGAGGGCTACAAGCCCACAACTAGATTTTTTTTTTAAAGTATAAGGACAAAGGCAAAAAATTAAAAATAATACAATTAAATAAAAAATTTGGCAAGTGGTGCAAATGGGAAAATAATTGGGAATCTGGGGTACTCAAACCCGTCCTATTTTGGGTGTGTTTCACCAGATGTTGACACGTGGCAGCCATGCAAACGGGATACGGTATGATCGCAAACTTCGGAAGGCCATAACTTTTGACTGGGATGTCCGATTGAGACGAAATTGGTGGCCACGCGCTCGAAATTGAGAGGAGAAGCCCTAAGCAATTCCCGAAGTGAACTTGCCCAAAAAATTTTCCCAAAAGAGGCCTCTAAGTGCCTCAAATTGCGATTTAATCGTCGAAGCTACAAAAAATTTCCTGTTTTCTAATTTTTTTATCTATTCAATTAGTGAATTGCAATCTATTCTTTATTTATCTAATTATTTCTCTTAATTTTGAGCATTCTGACATAAAATACGTCATCATCAGACATTACTACGAGAAATTATGATTGTTCAAAGTTATATGCATCGTCGATATTATAGTCTAATTTTGTTCAATTTTTTAAATTATTTTTGCGACCACAACAGCATGATTTTTTAGGATTTATGATTTAGGGTTTTTGGTTTCGGGTTTAGGTTTATGGTTTAGGATTTAGGATTTAGGGTTTATGCTTTAGGGTTTAGTGGTTTAGTGTTTAGGGTTAATTAATCCAAAGCCCTAAACAACTAAACCCTAAACCACTAAACCCGAAACCATTAAAAATCTACAGCAAGAACCTTGATGTACATTGTTTCAACTTATGTCAAGTTTATCATCATATACACAGAAAAGAAGTAAAACAGAACCATCAACAGTTAATCATTAACCCAAAGCCCTAAACCCCTAACACTAAAACCATCAACACTAACCAATTATCCAAACACACTATCCCTTAGCCCTAAACACGTAAACCTTATCCCTCTAAACCATTAACCTAATCCAACAGTTAATCATTAACCCAAAGCCCTAAACCCCTAAACCGAACCTACTAAACCCTAAACAATTAACCAAATCCAACAGTTAATTAACCCACAACCCTAAACAAATGCATAAATTTTCAAAATTATACTGTAAAATGGACGATGCATATAACTTTGAACAGTCGTAATTTCTTGTAACAATGTCTGATGATGACGTATTTTATGTCAGAATGCTCCAAATTAAGAGAAGTAATTAGATAAATAAAGAATAGATTGCAATTCACTAATTGATTAGACAAAAAATTAGAAAACAGGAAATTTTTTGTAGCTTCGACGATTAAATCGCAATTTTGAGGTACTTAGAGACCTCTTTTGGGAAAAAAATTTGGGCAAGTTCACTTCGGAAATTGTTTAGGGCTTCTCCTCTCAATTTCGAGCGCGTGGCCACCGATTTCGTCTCAATCGGACATCCCAGTCAAAAGTTATGGCCTTCCGAAGTTTGCGATCACACCGTACCCCGTCTGCATGGCTGCCACGTGTCAACATCTGGTGAAACACGCCCAAAATAGGGTGGGTTTAAACCCGCCCTATTTTGGGCGTGTTTGAGTACCCCAGATTCCCAATTATTTTCCCATTTGCACCATTTGTCAAATTTTTTTATTTAATTGTATTATTTTTAATTTTTTGCCTAAGGACAAATTTAAAGTTGACGACAAAGTTATAAAATATATTTAATGAGGAAATTATTTTTATATACAAAAAAGAAGAATAAATTATAGAATATATTATATTAGATCGTATTATAATTGTTATGATTAAAATACATAAATTAAGAGCTTCTGAAAAGTCATGTATTTTAAAATAGTTTAATATGTGGTTGTACGGCTAGGATTTTCAAGATTATAATTAATTAAAAGAACTAAAATATTAAATAATTTATAATAATTCTCCCACCTTACTTAATCAACTAAACTAATCTCTATAATCCATATATAGCTATATGATGAAGATTCCATGTTTAGGAATTGAATCTCGATCAATGTACTTGTTGGTGCACGCATGGATTTATAATATTTAATACACTAGAAAAACACATAGTGATAGCACTCCCTTCCGTGACTATTGCCTGGTGCAGCTTGAATTGTAATGAAGCATCTTCCATGGTATGCAAATTAATAAATAGTTTCTACAGATCATCCCATTGCAACCACTTCCGCGAGATACAGAAGGACACATTTATGGTTGTTGTTCCATCAGGACTGGGAGGATAATATGGTGAATCTTCTGCATATTCAGTTGCAATTGACATCCAATGCAGACTAGGCTTCCAATCTACTTCTCTAAGAACCTTTAATATTTCCTTCACCACTACCTTGCTTCCCTCTGCTGATAGATGAACTCCATCCCTAACCAAGTTAATAATATAACCAAAAGACCCTAATCAGTAATCAATTGAAGAAAATTCTTATTTGATATTCTTTCCAATTAATTTATAAGGTATTTACATATGAGAATAATTTTTTATTTAAAAATCTGAGAATATAGTAAATGTTGACTATAAGACAGTCAAAATTAGAAGTTAATTAGTAGTTATATAACCACTCTCAAAGGTCAAATATTTTTTTTAGGGTCTTACTATTTAGTGTGCTGGGACAATGATTAAAAAATAAATGTACTAAATAAAATTTTATTAAGAATCATATGAAACTACATTTAAAAGATCATAAGAGAATAATGAATTTTTACGTATTTCAATAAGTTTTATACTTTTACTCCCTCAATCATTTACTTTTTTTTTTTTAATCTCAACCACTTAAATAAGATCTAATTAGTGTTTATATTTAATATTTTTATTTTAAAAAATAATCAAGGGATCTCTCAACTGTGTGTGAGAGATGTAATCACGTGAAACTAACATCTAATCAGTCATCCCTTGTCTGAATTGCAGACCACAGATTAATGGCCTTGATATTCATCTATCTACGGTGTCAGATCCAGAATTTTTTTTATGTCCGTATATTTAATGATAGAGGTTCGGGGACTCATTTTTTTTATGTCCGTATATTTAATGATAGAGGTTCGGGGCAGAGTTTCCGAAATTTTTTTTTGTCTATGAAGTTGATAGGATTTAGTTTTTATATTTATGGATTTTAGACGTTTGAAATAAGATTTTATACTTGATAAATAAAAAAGTGAGTTTCAATTACATTGTTTATTGTTTATGCTATTAAAATAATTATAACAAATAAATAGGTTTAGAAATTTACCGTACATTGAGACTTGTTAAATAATTACCAATCTACAATTAGAAGCCAGGTCTAGTGCACTAGTTCAGGATTTCAGATAACCTAAAAAGTCATATGAGTAAATTTGATAACATCAGTCCTTTGTATTAATGAGAAAATAAATTACATGTGTATCCCAAAGCATAACGGTGAACAGACACTTTCCTCAACAAGAATCATTCCAATAAAGTTTTTGCTTTAAGCATTATAACTTAATAAGGTTCCATGCTGTATTAATTCCTTGACTGTTAAATTTTTTTTTGGAGTAATGAACTTGAAAGAAAATGCTGGTTCGCAAGAAAAACATAAATCATGTGTCCAATGTCTACAATCTGAAATATTAAGCACATACCATCAGGTTTTAAGTATATTGTCTCTGAACCACTGAATCCAGCAATATCGGCAACACTAACTAAACTCTGTCAGAGGTTTAAGAGATCATCAGTGCAACTATAGAACTAACTGATATACAACCACAAGCTCTAACAATATGCCAAGCTTGTTGAAGATAAAATGTATATGAGAAAATTCTTAAAAAAAAAAAAAAGAGAGAGAGAGAGACAGTTTTCAAGAAAATGAAAAAAATTAAAGTTCTCATTAAGAAATAATAAAAACCCGTCATGTAAAATACTTCAAAAGCACACAATAAATCATAGAAATGTAACAAAAAGGTCTTATTTCAGTATGATTTAGCCGACACATTTCATTATCACAATTCACAGCATAATCTTTATGGAAACAATGCCTTTCATACATCAATGTCAAGAGATAAAACTCACAGATATTTACAAAAAGGAATGAATAAAAAAAAAAAAAAAAACCTATTATTATCCTTCCACTATCATTAATTGATTCAACAATATCATAAGAAGCCAGGTCAAGTGCGGTATCAACATTCTCTATTTCTATTATTATCCTAGGTTCTCAATAAATATTAAACCTGGCAGTGACAAGCTGTGCATACAAGTTCATTGTGATAAATTGAAGATGACACAAAACATACGCTAACTACATAACACTATATGACTAGGAAGATGGCATAATTGTACCACGGTATCATAATTTAGATTTGTCCAGTAAGTTGAAGAAATATAGTTCTAGCATCTTACTATGTTTATAATATCACAAAAAAAAAAAGGTACATAAACAGATGACAGCACAAGGACTTAAGCAGTGATGAGTAGCCAAATTTGAGTATTAGAAACAGAGCAACAAATTTATTTTCCGATTAAATTAGACTTTATCAAGTTGCAGTCCGCAACTACAATTATGACTGCAACATCAAAAAATTTGTGGTCTCCACACCCTATTGCAGCTGCCCCAGCTGCAATATCAATTATCAAGGATTGCAAATTCACAATTCACGACAAAATTGCAACTGCAATCCCAACTAATTGCAATTTAAAACCAGCATGAACTGTCTGCAGCAACTTGATTGCCATGTGCAGAAAGAATTATATAAACATAGCAGACACAATAAAAGATAAGCATCTCACCAGCCGAGGTGCTGTGTCGAGCCAGCCGAGATGGTCGTGACCCGTGGGAGACAGACAGTAGAGACCAACGGCGGCGCGGTCAGCGATTAGAGGACGGGTGCTGTCGTGCTGATGCGGTCTCGACAAAGCCCCAAGGGAGCTGCTGAGCTGCACGCTGATGATGACGCCGCGGCGAGGCGAAGGCGACTCCGGCGCGACGACAGCGCGCGGGATGGTGGGCGGCCGAGCTTCGAGGAGGAGACGCAGTGTGGTCACTGTGGTGAGGCGTGAACGAGAGAGAGAGAAGAGCTGCGCTGCATGAGGCGTGAACGAGAGAGAGAAGAGCTGTGCGTTTTGTAATTTAAAAAAAAAAAAAAAAAAACTTAAAGTTTAGTTTTCGCATGTAGGTCCGCCCCTGTCTCCCCATAAAGCTCCATTAACGCATCTGTATACGCTCCACAGGATTCATTGGTTCTTCCTGATTGGGTTGCGCTCGATTCAGTTCAGCCAAAAATCCATTAGAGAAAATAAAACTTGTTTGCAAGGAGTTTATGGTTTCGGATATGCAATCTAGCTATAGTTAGTTTAAGGGTAGATGATATATATATATATATATATATATATATATATATATGTATATGTACGTACGTAGTGATAATTAATGTGTTACTTTTAATAGCTACAAAATGTATGTGTAAGTGTAGAGCTAGTGAGCAAAATAATTATAATAAGCAAAATAGCTAGGAAGCGTATATGAACCTGAGCTTTTTGCGGATTTGTTCTTCATTGATCGGAGAGGAGAGGTGAGAAATATAATGCGAATATGATCCTAGAAGCTCTGGCAAGCATTATGATTTGTGTCAAACATTGCACAACAAATATTACAAGTAAAATAAAGACAAAAATAATAATATTTGATGTGGAAGATTAATTAACCTTTTTTATCAACAAATAGTTAGCGAAAAATTCAAATCCATGATCTATTATTTTTTCCATTTTCATTTTACTATCATACCAATCTTATTCTTTTTTTCATTTTCATTTTATTATCATACCATCCTCATATGTCGAAAGATTAATTAATTAATTACCTCAAGATGGTTAGCAATCTTCCTCATGTTTGCAACGTATTCTTGGAGGGGCACATGAGTACAAGGCCAGATGGGTGAGGGTGAACGGAATCATTACCGTCAAAGTACACAATTATCAATGATGGTTGCACATGAGCATCCTAAGATGAAGAAAATAACAAAGGGTCACTACTTACAATTCAATATACATGAACAAGAATCGGGAGAAGAAAAAAATAGAATTTATCACATTATCTAAAGATGAAGCTAAACGTCAATACTAAAAGCAAAATAATACACTTTTAAATTAAGCAGTGACGAATCCAGAGATGCTGGACTATCAGGACAAAATAATATCCCTTACCTAGTTACCTCACATTATTTATTTATTTTGAATAATGTAGATAAATAAAACTTAATGCTAAGCTTCTTTTTGTGTGTGTGTGTGTGTGAAGAGAACTTAAATAACAACTTAATAGTTAATATTGTAGTAATATTAAAATTTAAAGTAAATAACAACTTAATAGTTTGTGTGAATCTTCATACTATAGTGAGTTCAGTAAAACTATACCCGTGAAATGAATTTCAAAGAAAAAACTAAAAATCTATAATTCTCATTATTTGGTTGCATCATGCCATCATTATATATTGGTGTGAGAACTCTATCATATCTCAATCAGAGCTCTGCCATGTAGTAATATTTCCTCTCCTTATATGCATTTTTTACATGCAGATTTCGCTTCAATGTCCGTGTGATTCCAAATAAAAATCTTAGTCTTCACACAACAAGGAGTTGGGACTTCTTGCACGTTAAGCAAGAATAGTAACCGGTGCTCTTTCTAGTGCTCAATCTGGAAGCGGCACCATCATCGGCATCATGGACACTGTTTAGTATGGAATTGTTGTGTATGCATTTGCCTGGTATGTAAAATCATAAAATGGGCTTGTGATTACATAATTGATTCTATGCTCTGTAGGTATTTGGCCTTAGTCTCACAGCTTTAGAGATGAGCATATGCATCAGGCCATGGCACTCACACGTCATCTACTGCAGCAGGCGTTGCAATAGAAAATGCAAGCTTCATGGGACTAGCTAAAGGAATTGCAAAAGGTGGTGCTCCATCAGAAGATTTGTTGGTCTACTTGGGAATGCAACTTTACTTACATTCTGGCAGCATTAACATTTGCTTCCAATAGAACATTAGGAATATTACAATGTTCCTCCTATTTTTTTTTTAGACTTATTGGATTGGACTTAATTGTTGACTGACCTATATTGGCTACGCTAATGATTTTCCTTTGTGTATGGTAATTGTGTGTCAAATTGTTGATCTAGCATATATGTATATTTATATATATTGGTGACATATATAACTGCAAAATGATATCCACAATAATGCTAATTTCAATCAAGTAATACACATACACATTTATGGTGAATATCAACTCAGTGCATTTTGTTGTCGTTATTTGTTTATCAAAGTTAGTTATTTTAAAAACCCGTCTTTGTATCATATCAATCAAAGACGGTTTTTTAAAATAACTGTCTTTGAATTACAAAAAAATTTTTAAAAAAAAATGCATTTTGGAACTTTTAAAGACAGTTATTTAAAAAAATCTGTCCTTGTAAGTAATGATTCAAAGTCAATTTTTTTAAATAACGGTCTTTGAATTACAAAAAACTGAAAAAAATATGCGTTTTGGAAGTTTTTAAGACAATTATTTAAAAAACCCGTCTTTGTAAGTAATGATTCAAAGTCGGTTTATTTAAATAACCGTCTTTGAATTCAAAAATGGGATTTTTAAGTCAGCTATTTTAAAAAATCGTCTTTGTAGGTAATTATTCAAAGTTGGTTTTTTAAAACAATCGTCCTAAATTCCTTTCCGTAATTTATTATTTTTAAAATAAATTAAATTCAAAGTCGGTTTTATGGTAAAAACCGTCTTTGAATCTTGCCATCCAAAGTCGGTTTAAAAAAAAAAAAACTGTCGTGGATTGTATGAATATTTTTTAAAAAAATTAATTCAAAAATGGTTTCTAAGATAGTCTTGCGTAACCATCGTTGTAGGGTCCCCTTTTCGACGATGTGTAGTTACAAAGACGGTTTCAAAACCGTCTTTATATGCCTAAAATAACCGACGTTGAATATAGCTTTTGTAGCATTGTAATACACTCAATTTTTCTTTCATCTTATTTCCACTCCATATTTTTTTCTTATGGCTTTTTACATTTCCTATCACATCATATTATATATATATATATATATATATACATATCAATTTATTCCCTCTTTCTTGCATTTCAAATTAGGAATATACATTTAATTTTATCTGAGCAATTCAATCCTTGTTTACTTAATGCCAATAAAATAAAACAGAATGATTTTAAGAGACAAAAAATAGATTCCAATGGATACAAACAAATTCATATATCTACGTGGCAATGAACATGTTTGCTCCGTACCTTGGAGAAAACTTCATCCAAAACATCCAAAGCTTAACTTGAATTCCAACCTGAGTATCCTCTCAATATTATGCCTGCCTGTATGGCATAGCAGCAAGATATAAGAAAAACAGGTTCCTTCACTTATATCGATCAAATCAAATACTTGGCTAGTGTTTTGTTTGTTTTCTTTTCCAACTTTAATCGATATGTTTTTATTAAAACTTCAAAATTTTTACTTTACTTTTTACTAATCTTTCAATTCATATTATATCATACACACACACATACATATATATACCAATAATATCAATCAATAAATAGTGAGAGACTAATTTTTATTAAGGATAGGAAAGTGAATCTTACTTCTCTTAATAAAATATTCTTCATACACATGGTCAGAAATCGAACTAGTGATGACATACATAAAAAATCCAGTTATTTCGGGTATCCTTAGATTAAAAGAAAATTATAAAGATAAGGAAAATATATAATATATAATAACTAATAGAATTCAAATGATAAAAGAAAAAGAAAAATATCTTTCTAGCATAAAAATTAGCCAGGATAGCACCCCAACCACCTTTGTCAAAACTCAACTGAACTATAGAGGAGCCAAAGAGCACAATCTGAGGTCTCATCGAGCCTACCATCTTTGCCTATAAAAAATATTGTTTTTTATCTACTATTTGACTCCTCTAAACTATAGAGGAGCCAAAGAACACAATTTGAGATCTCATTGGACCTACCATCTTTGCCTATAAAATTATTTCTTGTTTCTCTACTCTTTGACTCCTCTAGACACAACACAGCTAGAGACTACACACTAAGTACTCATATGTGATGAAATAACTTAGAGGATGAGATCCAATTTATAGACACATATTAGTGTCATGTCACGTTTGGTCGGCAAGAAAACTGTCCTTCATGGCATATTATATTAGCACTTCATCATGTTCCACCTTTAATCCCTTATCAATACAATATTATTCAAATGTTTGATAATTGGATACTACTAGAAAATAGGCTTTTAACATCAGTTGTTTTCGACTTTCAACATCAATTTTTAATCGATATTGAAACGTTAAAAGTATCAATGTTTATATCGATTTTCAAAAATCAATGTTAACATACTACACAACATCGATTTTAAGAAAACTGATGTCATATAATAAGAAATAAACCAAAAAAGTGTAAAATATGCAAAAATCAACATCTATTTTTTTAAGAAATTTGATGTTGTGAGTGCACAACAATATCGATCTTTCTAAAAATCGGTGTTGTCAGGTGTACCACAGCATCGGTATTTAGAAAAAACGATGTTGTTTTTTGTATAAAAAAATTATATCCTGACTGTTTTTTTAATATTACTCAAACTTGCAAATTAAAAAATAGACCAATCCAAACAATTTCATAGTACAAATTTTTATATTATTAATGAATAATTACTATCAATTATAAGAAATACTTAAAGAAAACAATAATGTCAATACATAAAATCATTTACTATAATCGATTCTAATTAAACGATCTATACAATTGTGAAATTCATTATATACCTAGTGTTACATTTTTAACTCTAAGATAACATTTTGTCCATTGAATGTGAATTGTCTTTGTTCTCTCTGGTTCCATTGATCTTGGATCAGTAAAACACTGCATGATATAATAAAACATAACTTAACCAGTGTAAATAATAACAAGTATAACAAATGAAATTAGTTTTGAAGTAAACAATTATTATTTTCCAATTACCATTGGAACCTCCTAGGACTATCGTTGACATCCAATGTATCACATAATTGCCGCACTTAGTGCTTCCTCTTTAAGTACAATAAGATATTCAAAGTTAACCGAAAATTAGTGTACACAATAATAAAATGTAATTTTTAAGACATCAAACATTGTTTAAATTACTTACTTTAACTACAATCCATTTAACAGTAGTCTTTAATTTACTTCATTAACTATCGTTGAATCCCTTCAAAACACTGGTTAAGAGAAATATGCATGCATGTTGTACAATTAAAATATTGATGTCAAATATTAATGATAAAGTAAATGTATTACAGAATACAATTGACCTGTTAATAATTCCTTTCAAGTAGTTGTCGACTTATTGTGCAAGGAACAGAACCAGACGACAACATTGTTCTTATGACATATAACGATCAGTTGTTAATGTGTACTGCATTGAAGAACATTAAGTTATTATAGTACATACATTATTTAAATTGATTTGTTCAATTTTACTTATTCAAGTAGAATCCTAGGTAGATATCTCTCTATGAATTTTGCATCTATTTCTTAATATAATCCTCATATTTAAATTACGATTGTCTAGATCTTTGTATGAACTAGATCTCAATGTTGTACATGTGTGTCACTTTAATCATTAATGTGTAAGGGGAAAATAATAAATATATCAAACTTTGGAATTAATTTAAAGCAACCAGTGCTTCAACTCGAGCATTATACGGGTTAAGAATATAACTAATTTATATATAGCAAAACATATAACTATTTTATAATTTATATACTAATATGTTTTATAAAAAATATCTTATAAAATTAAATGAAATAAATATTGTTTTAGATGATTTAGATGTGAATCTATCACTTCTACAATTCAAGAAGTATTCATGTAACATTTTTGCTATTTACTGAAAAAAAGTTATTCTTTATTCATTTATAATTCACTTGATTTGACTATTTTATTCATTTGTTATTGATTTAAAAAGATGTTATACGAAACTTATATGCATTATGTCTTTTTTCTTCATAATATTGTTGACTTCTATAAAATGGAACAAAGACTATAAGAACTACCTTCTTAGCTCTATTCCTTGGTGACTCCTTTTGTCTCCAAGAATCCTAGAGGGGATTTCTTTAATTATAAGGACCTTCACTAGGAAGTAATAATTGCAATGATAAAAACAGCTATGCTAAGGGGAGAATTTATGGAATGAATTATTTCAAGGATAACTTCAACAGGTTGGTTCAAATAAAGACCAAGGTTGATCTTGATAATTTCTTTAGGAATGAATAAAGCATCCCTATGCTACCATATCATAAATTATTAGAGTAACAATTGGTACTCTTTACTCTAAACACTTTATTAACACTTATTAGTTCTTACTCAGTGCTAGAAACATTAATGTATGAAGTGTTAATGAAAGTTACCTACAAGAATAAAAATTTAGAAAAGATATAGGTTGAGAAAGAACTTGAGGTGTTATATATATATATGCTTCAAGCTTCAGTTTCTTTTCATTGTTGAATTATTTTCTGTCTATGGTAGTATTGGGAAACTATAATACTACTAAAATAGTTATAGATTTAGTGCACGTTTGGACACTTCCAAACTCATGTATTTGAGGATTTTTATGTCAAATATAAAAAGACATCAAAGCTACTTCAAGTAATTCTTGAAAGGAATTACATGTGTTATGCATTGATGAAATTCACACGCATTTGTTTTTGCTAATGATTTAAGGTAATCTATATCATTATTGTGGTGTTCAAATTTATTCCTAACTCGAACTAGTTTTATTTTATCCCACTAAACTCAAACACTCTTACTCTCACGAAACGCAAAAAAAAAGAAAAAAGAATAGGGAAAAATAATTCAACTTATAATACTAATGAAGAGAAGAAGGGAGCCTAAAATTGGCAGTGGTGGTGACGAAAGCTCTGGACTGGCATCAGCAATAAGAACCTAGGGCTCCAAACGACAGTCACGAGTACAAACACACAATCACAACAAACAGTGATAGCGATGGTGACAACCACAACTTTTACGAGCACGACAGTGATAGCGACAAGAGAGGCATTTCGACACCGACACAGAGCTTTGTCCAAAAGGTTTGGACGCACAACAAATTGAATCAATTGAGAATAACAACGTTTGGGTTTAATTTATAATTAGGATCAACATCGATTTTTATTAAAATCTTTGTTAACAGTCGAGCGTCAACATCAGTTCTTTGGAAAACCGATGTTAACATGAGTTCGTCAACATCATTTTTTGAAAAATCGATATTAACAAACTCGTGTTAACATCGATTTTTTCAAAAATCGATGTTAACAAACTCATATTATTTACGAATATGCCACCGCATTTTTATCAAAAACCAATATTAATGGAGCGATATTAAAACCACTATTTCTAGTTATGGGATTAGATTCTGAATATTTTTGTGAGGGTGCAACATAACACTTGTAAAGTTTTACTTAACAGAAAAATTTAAAATAAAAAGAATAATCCATATTAGTTTGTGTTGGAGAATACTAGAGGGTAAAAACATAGGGATCTATGTCAACAAGCCATGAGCAAGAATTTAACACCACATTTCAAGGCTATCAGACTGTATTAATTATTCACACTTATCATTTCAAACAATTTGTTTACACATGTATTTCATTACCGGAGAATGGTAAAAATATATTCTTTTAACACACTTTTTTTAATAAAATTTTGTAAAATTCACATTATATTTAATAATATTTCTTATAATTTTATAGCTTTTAATAAATTTCAATAAATAATAAGAATTTTTTTTTAAAAAAAAAAAGTGTGTTAAAAAGTGTTTCATTAAACTTCTCTTCAATTTTATCAATGATAGGTTGAGTATGTTTTAGTAATGGTAATCTACAAGGTTTTGGAAGAATACTTCGTTACTTGTTCTCACACCCATATTTTTAAAAAATGTCCATATTTAAACATATATTAGTGTGCTTATTAGCAACTTCAATACTCTTATTTGATGATTTCTCTCTCTATGTCTCTCTCTCTCTCTCTCTCTCTCTATATATATATATATATATATATAAATGTATATAGAGAGTGATTTATTGCCTTCATTTTACATAAGTTGAATATGGTCTCTCCTCCTCAACAACAATAATAATAATAATAATAAAAGTCAGTTTCTTGTCTTTCTTCTAATAATGCATTTTTTTTAACAAAACAATAAAACATGAATTCTATTATAACACTAACATTAATGATAAAATAAAACGAACATACATAGTAAAGTACATAACTTAATTGAAAAAAAATATATTCAAAGATAATTTCATTCCTAATCATAAAACATTACAAATTAATAAAATATTTCGATTATTCTAAAAATTATGCAAAAAATTTAAAATTCTAATTATATAAAATTTAATACATATATTATGTGGGTTTGAGAACAATCAATATTCACATTCACACTTATAAAATTTTATCAATAATATTCCATCCGAACTTAAAAACATTTAATAAATTAACATTATATTTATACAAGTGAAATTAGATTCAAATACTTAAAGTTTAAAATTTAAGTCTTGTGATTTAAAAATATAAGAGGAAGAAAAGATTCACTAAATGTTACCAACAACAAAATAATTTTTTAATAAATATTAATTATCGATAGATAAAGTTAGTGGCCACTCTATACTTATAACTTAATTGATAAGAAAAAAATTAATAAAAAAATACGGTAAAATTAAATAAATAATACAATTTAAATAAATAATTCGAAAGAGGGGGCAGTTGGGAAACTACTTCAAAAAATGGACTGTTGAAAAAAAAACTTTCGTTGCTAATTCGGTCGCTAAATGTTTGCGACCGCAAATTCCGTCTCTAATTCGGTCGCTAAGTGTTTGTGACCACAAATTTCATCGCAAAATGTATTAGCGACTGAAATATAGAAGATTGGGGCATAATAGAGAGGATCATTCTAGTGAGAATTGCAGCTTGAGAGATAGGAGAAAATGAAATGTCAATTTTTTTTACACACAAGGGTAATCTCTGTTAAATTTTGCTAATGGATAATACACAACTGTCAGAATTTTAACAAGTTCATTATATTTGATTTTTTAATTTTAGCAGAAGAGATTGTGATTTGGTGCCTACAGTGCAAGTAATAATTCTATAATTATCTGTCTTTTTTAGAAAAAATTTACCACCTATTTTAAATATTTTACTTAATTTTCTTTAAGAAATTATGTCTACATAAGGTAAAAAAATTAAAAAAAATAGCAATTTAAATAAGAAATTACGAAAATAATGTAGTTTGGAAATTATTTACAAATGTATAGCAGTCAATCACACCCTAGGGAGATGTGTTCAAACACGCCCCCTAGGCGTGACTAGAGCTAAGTCACGCCCCAGGGGGACATTATTCATCAGGTGCTGACACGTGTCATTTTTAGACATGTGTCATTTTGCGACGTGATGCGTAAAAACTTCGGAAGGTCATAACTTTTGATTGGAATGTCCGATTGAGATGAAGCCGGTGGCCACGCGTTCGAAATTGAGAGGAGACGCCACTGACAAGTCCCAAAAGGGACTTGGTCAATTTTTTCCCAAAAAAGGCCTCTAAGTGCCTCAAAATTGCGATTTAATCTTCGATGCCCCAAAAAATTTCTTGTTTTCTAATTTTTTTATTCAATTATTGAAATGCATGCTATTTTTTATTTGTCTAATTACTTCTCTTATTTTCGAGCATTTTGACACAAAATCCAAGTCCATCAGACAAATAAAAAATAGAAGTAATTAGACAAATAAAAAATAGCATGCAATTCAATAATTGAATAAAAAATTAGAAAATAAGAAATTTTTTGGGGCATCGAAGATTAAATTGCAATTTTGAGGCACTTAGAGGCCTCTTTTGGGAAAACAATTTGACCAAGTCCCTATTGGGACTTGCTAGCAACTTCTCCTCTCAATTTTGAACGTGTGGCCACCGGTTTCGCCTCAATCGGACAGTCCAATCAAAAGTTATGACCTTCCGAAGTTTTTACGCATCGCGCCACAAAATGACACGTGTCTCAAAATGACACGTGTCAGCACCTGATAAATCACGTCCCCCTGGGGCGTGACTTAGCTCCAGTCACGCCTGGGTGGGGCGTGTTTGAACACGTCTCCCTGGGGCGTGATTGACTGCTATACATTTGTAAATAATTTCCAAACTACAGTATTTCCATAATTTATTTAAATTGCTATTTTTAAAAAAAAATTGCCGTCTAAATAATACTATAAGGAAAGAAAAAACTATTTGATTAAAATAGAAAAATATGTATAAATAAGTTGAAGACAAATAAGTCCTACACTATTACTTTCTTTTATAATATGAAGGTAATGAAATCTGAACCTAAGATATTAGGTAAATTATTCAAATTATTCACTATTAGGCCAATTCTAAGGAGTGTCACGTACTTATAGGTATGAAAGCATCCCGTGTATTGTTAAGTACTATTATATATATATATATATATATTCAAGCTTTTAAAGTATGTAGATAAGTATAAGTACATTGTTATGTTTGAAAATTGATTAAATCATGATTTCTTTTTATAGTTAATTTTAATATTAAACAATATTCTTATTTTATTTGTTTATTAAAAGAAGGCCCATTACAAGACTTTTTTTTAAGACCAAGATCACATGTTTGAATGATTCGAGTTCCTTTCACTTGCATCAACACATGTTAAAGATTAAGGTGCGTTTGATTCCTTTTTCATTTTTGGTTTTAAAAAATATTTCCTAACCAATACATTTTTATCAGTCGCTAACACATTTTGCGATGGAAATTGTGGTCACAAACACTTAGCGATCGAATTAGAGACGGAATTTGTGGTCCCAAATATTTAGAGACCGAATTAGCAACGAAAGTTTTTTTTCCCCAAACTATTTAAATACGCCTAAATTGGGCATGTTGAAATAGTTTTCCAACTGCCCCCTTTTTTGAATTATTTATTTAAATTGTGTTATTTATTTAATTTTGCCAAAAAAATACCTTATTATATAATTTTCTTATTATATATTGCGTTTAGATCTGATCGCCATCCCAAGTCTCAACTCCTTGTGGTTATAAAAACTAGGATTGATGTTCTTGGAGTACTTGTGTGTGAAGTTAAGGCATTTTTCTTCTTAATCTGACTAACTTTTCGAGTGAAATGAGTTGACTTAAATTTGTGAATTTGACAGATATTTGAATAATAACATTTCTATTTATCAAATACGTGTTAAACTAAAAAATAAAAATAAAAAATTGTTTCGTACATAACACGCTTAAATCAAAATTAACACTTACACAAATAACAACTTTTACTAAATTAATTAATATAAGTTTGAAAGAAACTAAAATAATCAGTTAGCAACTTTCAAAAGCCATTAACGTCACATCATACAGTTGAATTTAGAGTAAATTACACCCGCACCCCCTTTGTTTCGCTTATATTTCATCCAATACCCCTTCATTTTTTCACATTACTTTTACCCCCCTCTATTAACACCGTTAACTAATGTCAATTGAAACATGTGAACAGACGAAATTGTTCTTATATTTTAATTATAAAATCAAAATTATCCCTTCTCAATTAATTTCAGAATTTAGGATTTACGCTTCATTTCTCTTTACATGCGAGTACTAATCATCTTCCTCTTGTTGACGAATTCTTCTTCTACGTCCACGGAGGGCAAGTTCCTCTTCCTCTCAATGACGTTGACATTCCTTTCCTCTTCCCCATTCGCAAGTTCTCCATTGTTCCTCTTCCAGGCAGACTTGTAAGTGACCACTAAACCTTGTATATATGTTACTTTTTAAGAATATTTGTTTAATTTTCATTGTTTATTGTTGTCTATTTCTGAATAGGGTTTCATTGAGGGATCAATTTAAGACCACTTATGATATTTAAAATCATTTGTTTATTATTGTTGATTAAAACAATGTTGATATTTGAGACCACATTAAACACAATGGATAAACTGAAAATCATTTGTTTACTATTGTTGATTTTAGGCCTATATGCCTTTCTTATTTTTTTTCTTTTGATCATATCATATATGATTTTACCTTACTGTTGGCTCTAACCTCTATTTTTTGTTTTTTTTCCGAGAATCGAACTTAATCCTCATAAATTATATTAAAACCCAACCACTAGACTGTTCCTAGTACATTTGTTGGTTGTACACTATAGAATGTTGTCGACTATCAAATATCATTTTTAGCCACTAGAAGTTTAATTTTAGCAATTAGTTAAGCACTTTTCTTTAAAAACCATTTTTACTAAGTTGCTCCTTCCATTTTAAGATTGCTTTATTTGCCTCAAAATTCTTGACTAAGGTTTTAGAAAACGGTAACAGTGATTTAAAACCTTAGTCTTAATCCTATTAAAATAATGCCAAAGATTTTGAAATTCAATGGGGATTAAAATAGTGTTGATGTTTGGGATCGCTTATAATATTTAAAATTATTTTTTTATTATTATTGATTAAAATAGTGTTGATATTTGGGATCACATAAAACACAATGGATGAATTAAAAATCATTTGTTTATTATTTTTGATTAAAATAGTGTTTATATTTGGGACCACATGAAACACAATGAATGAACTGAAAATCATTTGTTTATTATTGTTTATTAAAATAGTGTTGATGTTTGGGACCACTTATGATATTTGAAATCATTTGTTTGTTATTGATGATTAAAATAGTGTTGATATTTGGGATCACTTGAAACACAATGGATGAACTAAAAATCATTTGTTTATTATTATTGATGCAAATCGTGCTGATATTTGGGACCGCATGAAACACAATGAATGAACTAAAAATCATTTATTTATTATTGTTGATTAAAATAATGTTGATGTTTGAGACCACTTATAATATTTAAAATCATTTGTTTATTATTGTTGATTAAAATAGTGTTGATGTTTGGGATCACTTATGATATTTAAAACCATTTGTTTGTTATTGTTGATTAAAATAATATTGATATTTGGAACCACATGAAACACATGGATGAAATAAAAATCATTTGTTTATTATTGTTGATTAAAATAGTGTTGATGTTTGGGATCACTTATGATATTTAAAACCATTTGTTTGTTATTGTTGATTAAAATAATATTGATATTTGGAACCACATGAAACACAATGGATGAAATAACAATCATTTGTTTATTATTGTTCATTAAAATAATGTTGATGTTTGGGACCACAGGAACACAATGGATGTTAGTAGAACAAAAGATGAGTTTTGGAACCTACCTGTGATAGAAAATGTGAATGAACCTGTGAGTAAAAATGTGAATGAACCTGTGAGTGATCATGCGAATGAATGTATAAATGAACCTGTGAATGAATGTATGAATGAACCTGAGAATGAATTTGTAAATGAACCTGTGAATGTTAATGGACAATGTCATGAGGATGATGTGTATGTAACTGATGATGACAAAAGTTACAAAATGGATGAGAGTGATAATCAGTCTTCTGAGAATGAGTATGATCCCATTAGTGAGTATGGAGATTGGACTGATGAAAATCAGAGTGATTGTGTTAGTGATTTTGAGGAAACCTGAGATGTGATTGGGAATCTGCATTCTGACGATGATATGAGTGATATTTATGTTGAAAGAGGAGTTTTAGGGAAACCATATGAGAAGGAGAAGGATGCAAGGATAAAGCTTGAAGTCAATCAATTGTTTTTGAATGTGAACCAATTTAGGGAATGCTTAAAGATTTTGTTATACAGGAAGGATTTGAGTTGAGAAAAGTACAAAATGAAAAGACAAGAGTGACTTGTGAATGTGCAGATTTAGAGTGTACTTGGAGGATTCATGCATCTCCAACTCCATATGGAGTTACTTTTAAGATAAAGACATATAAGGAGGAACATACTTGCATAAGAACAACAAAGAATTCTAATGCAAGCTCAGGTATATATTTATCCTTTTTTTTATTTTCAATAAACACATTAGATTATTAAAACTATTTTTTTTTTTTAATTTCAGCCTGGATTGCCAAGAAACTTGAAAGCATACTGGTGGCTGACCCTAATATAAGTTACTCCACCATGAAACAAGTTTTGTTGGATAAGCATGGCCTTGAACCGAGTAATTTGATGAAACTATATCGAGCAAAAAGAAAAGTACATGAAACAACTAGAGGGGTTCATGCATTATCCTATAATGACTTGCCTGCTTGGGCTCTATCAGTAAGAGAAACAAATCCTGGGAGCATAGTAAAGATAGCTGTAGAACCAAGGGTTGATTTGAATCCCCAATTTAAAAGGATATTTATTTGTGTTGATGCTATGAAAAAAGGATTTGTGAAAGGGTGCAGGCCATGGTTCGGAATTGATGGTTGCCATCTAAAAGGTCCTTATGGTGGAATCTTATTGTCTACTGTGTCTCTCGATGCAAACAAGGGTATGTTCCCTATTGCAATTGCAGTGGTTGAAGTGGAGTGTAAGGAGTCATGGAGGTTTTTTCTAACTGAATTGCATGAAGCTCTATTATCTGTTCCAGAATGGAAGGATGAGTGTTTAACTATCATGTCTGACATGCAAAAGGTAAATGTACAATTTTCAAGTCCCATTAACGTAAATTTGAGTATTTTTATATTTGTAACTAATGTTTTACTCTATGTGTACAGGGACTAACTCAAGCAGTAATTGACATTTTTCCATATGCAAAACATATGTCAGATTTTGATTTTGTCTGTCTATAAATTGTGATTCTAATTTCAATGATATATTGACTTGTTTTTTGTGTTAAAATTCTTATTCAAGTGATTCTGATTTACCATAGTTGTGACTAAATTGTAGGTTTTGTTGCAATCATATGTTGAATCATTTTAAAACAAAGTTTAGATCATTATTGCTGACTAGTCACTTTTGGGCATGTGCCATGGCATATAACGAATTTATGTTTGACAAAGCAATTTCTGCTTTGAGGAAGATTAGTAATGATGCAGCTGATTGGTTATTATCTGAGGATCGACCGAAGCGTATGTGGGCTAGACACACATATGATCTGTCTTGCAAGAGTGACCATGTTACAAATAATGTTTGTGAAGTGTTCAATGCTTGGGTTGGTGATGATAGAAAGAAATCTGTATTGGCGATGTTGCAATCTATTATGAACCGTTTTATGGTGACTTTTCAAAAAAGGTATGAAAAGGCAAGTACAACTAATTACATGGTGACTCCAAGAATAAGGGTGTTGTTAAATAAAACTATGTAAGATGGTAGATACTGTGTTGTTAGCTATGTTGAATCTGATGAATTTCAGGTTAAGGATGGATTCACTCAATTTGTGGTAAAACTTAATGACAAGTTTTGTGGTTGTAATTACTGGCAGATTACAGGATTGCCATGTAAACATGTTTGTGCATGTGTACGTTACAAAAGGGCCAATATTGAGAGCTATTGTGACTTGGCATTTTACAATTCAAAATGGTTGCTTGCTTATTCAGAAATATTGCACCCCATGCCTGAACTGGATGTTAAGAAAAGGGGAGGTTACCCCAATATTGATCCTCCTGCTTTGAAAAGGTTACCAGGAAGGCCTAGGAAAGCTAGGAGGAAGAGTGAGGTTGAAGAACAATCTGGTACCCAAGAGGCAAGGAGGTCCAATACTATTCGATGTTCAACTTGCAAAAAGTTTGGTCATAATTATAGGACCTGTCAAAGGGCTCCAGTGGGATAACCAAAAAAACCAATAAAGGTTATATATTTTTAATTATTTAATATTGTAACTTTTATTATTTAATATTCTAATTTTTTAGTATGTAATATTTTGAATTATTTTTTTGCTTTAGCAGAACAAAAGTGCTGGAAACTCTGAACCTGTCCAAGCTAATGTTGCATGTTCACAACAATCTGAACTGACCACTCATGTATATATTTTTATGTAAAACTAATCTTATTTTAGTTAAATTTCAGCAAACATCTTCACCTTTTCATAACTGATTTTTTTTTTCTTTTCAATTTCAACAAACACAAATACATTTACAAGTGCTCGTTGAATCTTCAAGAGGAGGAGTGAATACTACAAAGGATACAGGAGCAAGACCTAAAAAAAGACAAAAACTTAGAGCTAAAAGGAAGACAAGGATGCAAGATGCATGATTTGCTATCAATTTATTTTTTGGGAATTATTGGATCACTTACACATACTTTTTGGAGCAGCCTTTGATGAATTTAATATGAAATTGTTACCTTTATTATTGTTGTTACCTTTATCATTGGATACTTTAGACACTTCAAAATGTCAGCAGACAAAATTTCTAAGAGTATTGTCATTAGTTATATTTTTTCAACAAATCAACATGACTTAAACAATTAAGAAGAAATTATTTAGAAAGAGGTTAAGTTAATTATGAATCAATCTATTTGAACTGTCCTGTCCTTTGTGTCCTAAGTACAATTTTTAATTCTAACATTTTTTACACAATTTTTGGGACAATGTTTTTGATCCTATTTTATACTCAATTATGCATTTTAAACATTATTGATAATTTATTAGTATAATAATAATTAGTTGCAAGGAATTTTCAAGAAGATACCAATAATCAAATTCCTAATGAATTATAATTTTGTCTCTGTTCCAGAATGAAAATAATATTTCTCCTATACTCTATTGTTTGGGTTATTATCAATCTCTATTTAAATAAGCATCTCATGAATGACTATGTAACAAAATTTATTTTCAAATTAAAATCAATGTGGGATGGAAGTGGTTGTTACGGTTTCGAAGCATGTCAATTTATATAAAAAAAGAGAGAATAATCGCTAGAAACTGGGGGTGATGAGTTTGTAACATGTTGAACATCACAGTTCTTCATAGCTATAGAAAGTGAGAGTATCCAGTGGCGTAGGACATTTATAAGGTTAAGGCTATGTATATATAAATATATAAAATAAAATGCCATATATATATATATATATATAGAAGTAGCATTAATTAAAAATTAAAGTTGTTGAAGAAAATGTTTAATGAGCAAAAGGCTGATTAAATAAGAATTAATTAAAGATTAAAATTGTTGAATTACTCAATCTTTTTAGTTTAACATTATGATGTGTTATGATGTGTCTGTAACTCCGAGATATTATATTAAACACCTTGTCATAAAGAAATATTTCTAAGAAAAGAGTTAAAAACACAAATGCAGGAACAAAACATTAAAATTTGTAGCGAATAAACATATTCAATCAGAGAAAAAAATTGAACTAAAAAATTGAAAAAAAGGAAGAAGGAAGGGTGTTAACACTGTGTACCAACAAGGTATGTTCACGTCCAATTACATAAAACACAAAAAGAAGTGAGAGTTTTAAAATATCTTGTTGAGAGGAAGAAGATGAGGATATTTTAGACATAAAATTTCATTAAAAGTCATGTGACCAACATGTGTCTAATTTCTGTCAAATTATTAAACGGTGTTTAGAAAGGAAGGGATCTGAGTGTAATGTGAGTTAAACAATTAATGGATTTTTTGTAAGGTGCAAAAAGGAAGGAGTATCGGATGAAATTTGAGGAAAACATAGGGGATGCGAATGTAATTTACTCTTGAATTTAATATATAAAATGAGCATTTGCAAACTTAATTAATTTTTTATATGCTGACTTTGGTTAAAGGTGACTTTAAAGTGAAATGAATTATATTAGAAACTTTCATCTCAAAAGTAATTTTGTAGTAAAACAATATTATGAACTAAAACTCTTAATTAATTTTTTCTTTGAGTGAAAATTCTTTTAAAATAAAAAATATATTTAAAACCATCAAACATCAATAAACAGACCAAATCCACCATTAGGATTTCCAACCGGAGTCACACATGTGTGGTTCCAAACATATTAATAGTTATTGACTTTAATTCACATTTTTCTCAAAATTCTTATTGATATTTGAGTGTGTGATTCGTTGGATTAATGAACCTCATACTGAATTAGTTTTGTCGTTTCAAACCCTTATTTGAGAGGTGTGGTTCCAAACACATTAATAATTAATAGTTAATCAATTGAATGGATGCAAATGATTTGTGTGTTGATATTAAAATTGGATCATTCAGAGTAAACGAATTTGATCTTTGCTAGAAATAATTCTTGATTACGTCAAACTTCAAATTCATCATAATTTCTTTTCTCTAATGAACTAGAGAGTAAAAAAAATACATTAATAGTTATTTAATTTATTCACATTTTCTCAAGATTTTTATTGTCATTTCAGTGTGTGATTCATTGGATTAATGAATTTCATACTGGATTACTTCATTTTTTATATTTTCTTAAGATACTTATTAGAATATTCGTTAATCACTTTTGAGTTTTAAACCCATCTCAGTTAAAATAACGGAAAAATATTAAAAAACATTATTAACATAAATGTTAAGCTTTATTTTAAATAATCTATCATCTTTCATTTTCATGTTTATATATTAAATTTTAAACCCTAATTATGATGAGTAACATAACTAAAAGAAAAAATAAGGAAGTTTATTAAAAATTGATTGAATTCAATATATGAAATATTATAAGCATCTTTTTATTTAGTCTTTAATTTCTCCGGATAAAAAAAATGTAACTAAACTAATGAATGAATTGGGATGTGTGACTCAATAATTTTTACCCTTTTAATTTTATTTTTATAATAAAAAAAGTGTTATTTGAGTGTTTGTTTGCTTTTAATTAACCAATTCGAATGGCAAATTCATGTTAATTATCTGGTTGGCTGCAGGATAGCTGCCAATCATGGCATATTATATTGCCATTTCATCATGTTCAACGATTCAATCCAGCATAATATTAAATGTTTCATAATTGGATTCCGAATATTCTTGTCTGAGTGCAATTATTGCACTTTATAAGTATTATTTTCTTCGCACGAAAAAAAAAAGCATTCTTTTCTGATAAGCTTTTCTTTTCTTTTGTTTTTAGTGGTAGTAATTAAGCTTTTCTTTTCTAATATTCATGATAATGGTCACATTTGGCAAATTTATGAGTGGACTAATTGTTAAAAAAATTTATAAAAATGAATACATTTTAAAAATATTATAAATTATGGATGCTTTAAAACATAACTTTAACATTGTATTTTTTAAAAAAATATTAAAGTTGTGTTTAAGATCACAACTTTAAAAATTTTATATATATTTTAAAATATTAAAGTCATATTTTTAATTACGAGTTTAGTATTTTTTAAATATTAAAGTTGTATTTGAAATCATCACTTTAATTATTTTATATTTTAAAAAAATATTAAAATTATGATTACAAATTTTAGTATTTTTTAAAAATAAATTATGACATTTTAAAATCATATATTAAAACACGACTTACCCATAATCTATAATATTTTTAAAGTCTATTTATTTTTATAAGTTTTTTGAAAGATTACCTAGTCCTATAAATTTTCGGACACATTCTCATGTAATGTAAATATTAAATTTTATACCTGTATACCGAATCTTATCATCATATCACAATTTTATCTTTAAACAAATAATTTGACCTAACATCCGAACAAATAATTAAACAACACAGAAACAACTTCCTTCTTTCTTTCTCCATTGCGGGCGGCGGCACCAAGAGAATGTGACGACTATATATCGTGATTAATTTTACCAAATGAAACTTTGCCAAATGTTTTTGGTGATACACATATATATGAATCTTCGTTGGTAATTTTTCCATGATTATATGCATCTGTCCTTTTATTTAGAGTAAATTTTTCCATTTCAATTAACAATGTCATGTGATGGTTTCTGGATGGACTGTCGCAAGTTTAAGTGATATGCTACCTGAACTTACGACACGTTTATGCTACATTTTAATAATATATTAAATAATTCTTATGCATTTTAACACAATATTAAACAAAATTCAATTATGTAAAAACAAAAGTTATATTTTTTTTATCCTAGATCATAGATCATGGATGTTCTCTAATTAACCTATTGAATCGAAGATTAATCTCGCTCACGATGCGTGTTTACCGTTGACCTAAGGAATTTTACATAGGAGAGAATCGAACATGAATTCTTTCGCTAATTAATGTTTGGTGGATTGTGAATTGTTTGACCAAGAGCCTCCATGAGGGTCAACTCTCATATGAGAAACTTAAGTATTTATGCTCGGACTCAATGTTTGGTGGGTTGTGAACATCAAGAGTGTTCATGAGATCGATTCTCACATAAGCAACTTAAGCATTTATATAGCCATAGGCCCAACCTTAGTGTGTTGTGGATGGTCCGACCGACCATACTCCTCTAGGATCAATCTCGACTTATGCTTGGTGGGTTGTGGATCGTCCGATCGACCATACTCCTCAAGCATCAATCTCCACTTTGAAGACTAATCTATGTTATCATGTTCATCTCTATAAAATCGGTCACAGACACATATTAAGGTTGATCGGCTATAGTGATGGAAGGTTCTAGCTAAGCGAGTCAAGTACTAATCAAGTACATGTCCTTTGAAACTTTTAGAATGTGGTGACAACATTAGAAAATGCAACGTGTCTCCAACATGTTAGAGGCATATAACAACGCATCTATACCTGGTACATAACTAATAAGATCATATGCGCATAGTCAATCATGTAGCTCGTGGGGGCCATTGCCAAGGCTATATGTGCAAGGGACTGTTGGAGGGTGTCTAGTATAAGGGTGACAACGGGATGGGTTGAGGGCGGGTTTGTTGATAATTGCTATTTATACGTAAATTGTGCATTTAAATTATATAGCAATTATCTTCTTTTTACTCCTTCAATGCTCTTTTGTTATTGAAACGTAGAAATTTAGTTTCTTTTGAGCTTTTATCCAATAAATGGTAAAATGAGTTGATTTTTAGTGTACTGGTTGTATTTTCTTTGTAGGATTACACATTAAAGACTTGGAAGATGGATTGAGGATCTAGAGTAGCGTGCTCAGCACGACAGACTCGCTTAGCACGCACAAAGGAGAGAAGAATTCACTCCATGGAAGTTGGCTTATGCCCCTTGTTCTACCAGTTTTCTTCCATTCTCTTTCATCAATTATTGTTCCCTTTTGTTTTTGTAAGTCTCTCATGACAAGGAGAAGCTAAACCACTCATTGTTGGGGTTCAACAACAAATATTCTTGATGTAACAATTCTCACTATTTATTTAATGATATTATCATATTATTATTCTTTTCGGAATTTATCGTCGTGTTTGTGGTCTGATCATCCATGTGCATGTAATGTTATGAGGGTTTATGCATTAGAAAATGTCTATACTCTGAGAGCTAGGAAAGAACATATAGGTAATCCATATCTACAGATAAAATGACATTGTTTAACCTTAAATATACATCTCTACTCTTAATGCAAATTATTTGATATAACTTTCTGAGGGATCAGGTGTGAACTTTGATAATTTAGGCTCTTCCATATGAGGGATTATTGTTAGAGTAAATTAGAGAATGAAAGTAATATGTAAAATATTGTTAAATAGTGAAAAATCTTTAACATTGCATCAATAGACTTTTGGTAGGCTAACCCAACATATCAAATAATCATGCATCAATCATCAATTCAACTCTCCAAGTGTTTTCTTTCTCTTCTCTTAATCTATTTCACAATTTATTTTATTCTGAATTTATATTTACATACATTATCACTTGAAAACTTCAAATTATTATGTTAATTGTTTACAATTAGACATATATAAATTCTGAGTATAATCAAAGTCTTTATCAAGTCGACACTCGGTCTTACCATTTATTTACTACTTTGATGAAATTGGTGCACTTGCCAAATCAGTTAACATTTGCCTATCCCCATCCTCATCCTATAAAATGGTGGGTCGGGTTCGAGATTACTAAAGGTAAGGTGAAGAAATGGAACCCAACCTCATCCCCACCAGATTTTATTAGGTTCTTGGAAACTCGTGGAAAACTTATTTCATATTTTTCTTTTAAAAAAAGTTATTTGTCCATATACTTTAAATAAAACATAGATTAAATTATTAATTATATTTTAATTTAATAAATATAAAATTTAATAAAGAATAAACGATGTAAAATTATTTAAGAATTAAGTTATATTTTTATTGAAATTTATAATTTTAATTTTGTTATAATTAGTATTATAATTATAATATTGTTTATTTATCTATTAAAATAATTATTCTATATTTTAATTATTATAAAAATAAAACATGAAATAATTAGATAATTTTATAGTTAACAATTACACATAATATATAATAATAGAATTATATATAAACATATAACTAAATTATTAATAATTTTAAAAATATACATAGCGAGGTGGATACGGGGGCGGGGAATGACAAACCCAACCCTGGCCCTGCATCACCAAGTTGGGGAAAACCCAAACCTGATCCGGTCAAAGTGAATTTTCTGCATCAAACTCGAGGCGAGGTCGAACGGATATCCACATGTTTGAGTTTCATTGTCATGCATGTCCTATTATAAATAACGGTGAGCTGCATGACTCACCTTAAGTTCATGATTAGACATCTGAGGAGGGTGTTGACGGAAGCGGGTAAGTTTAAGGACACTTATTCTTTCTCTCCAACATCCTCCAACATGGACATCTGTATAAAACACTTATCATCATTCTATTTTAGCAAATAATTAATACAAAAGGAAATCCAATCAATGAATTAAAAAAAAATCTCCCAAAATCTTTCAAGCCCTCTAACCAATTGAAATGTTCTAGTGTGTATATATATATGTGTGTGTGTGTGTGTGTGGTGAAAGTATTTTTTTAAAGGTATTTTTATAAAAATAAATATGATTAAAAAGGAAGAATCCACTAAAGATGACCAATCAAGTTATCGATAGAGATCGGTTATCAATAAATTTGATAAATAATTTGTACAAATAACATGATAATAATTAATAATAATAAAATTTCATTTTTATCTAACTATATGTTAATCGAGAATTTTGGTATTAAATTCGGAAAATTATAAATCAACAAATAAAAATTTGATAATAAAACTAATTATATTAAATCAAAATACTTACTGGATTCTTTATTTTCAAACTAGTAATTTTAGGCACCTTTAAGAATGAGTGCCAGTTTCCAGGTTTTCATTTTAAAATGTAATTTCAAAACAATAATGTATTTGTCAAAAATTGTGTTCTTCTCTTTCAGATAGGCCCTGAAAGGAGAAGGAAGGCTGGAATGCCAACGGGCAAAAGAAAAGGGATGCCCGGACTCATCTTTTCACTCTATAGTAGGGTCTCAGATGAAGCTCTTTCAAAGAATGAAGTAAGGCTGCTCTCGACACAGCACGACTTTGGCAGCTGTTAACTAAGTTGGTCCTTACCGGCAAATGCAAGCGTCTCATAGTTCACATTTGATCGATTCAAACCAGGAGAGATCGTCATAAATGATTAAAGTGTGACGTTCCCTGGAATCAATCGTTCAGTGATCGCTACGCTTGATTGGGGCAGGTTAGCTTAGCTAGCGTTCCGCTAGTCATTTATTCAGTTCATACATACTTCCTAAAGCTAACACGTGTCCAGTCCAGCGGGAACGCGGGTGAACAAAAAGATGAACCCTACAGCAAATAACATGGGTGTTTCCTAGTAGGTGCGATATTGAAGGCCTTCACGGGCTTACTTAGTGCTTGTGCTAAGGAGTTGATTTTTCACAACTTTTTAAAACAGTTTTTACCTCATTTGATTTGTTTATTGTTTATAGTTTTTGTTTGTTACCTTTACCCTCAACAGGCACGACCCTTCATGTTCTCCCTCCCTTTACGGCGTTCTCTCTTCACCCCTCTTGTTTGCTCGTCGTCGATCGCTCATCGTCGCTCGCTACAGGTCTCCCTATCCTGTCACGATTTATTCGTGTTTGTCTCCTCTAGTCACTGTCAGCCCTCTCTCCTTCTCTCGTTCAATCTACGTCGGTCGTCAGTCACCGCCGCTCTCCCCTCGCCTCTAGGCACCACTCGTTGTCGCCTCTGTCAGTCCACCAGTGCTAGAGCCATCCACCGACATGTCTCTTTCCATTCTGCTCATCTCCGGTGTCGCATCCATCACCGGCTGCGCCTTCATCATGCTCACCCTTGTCGCGTAGATTAAGCTCGGAACCCTCGCCTGCAAAAGCTCCCACGCTTATGTTGTTCTTGTTCTGCTTGTCATCTTCGTCCCCCTCATGCTCCTCATCTACACTCGCAATTTCTCTATATCTCCCAAATTTTGATGCGACTAATTATTGTGTTTTGCTAACAAGTGTTGAAGTCCGATTTGTGATTTTTCACATAATGAATTGAATATGAATGAATGACTGAGTTAAATAGTGATGTGCTTTGAAATGATAGTGGTGATTTGGTAGTGTCACTTCTGAATTTGATGGAGAGATTAGGATTTTTCAATTGCATTGCAAATTTGATAATACACTTCTGTTGAAATTTCAGCAGAGTCTTTAGTTTCAAATGTTATTAGAGGAATCAAGATGAAAGTCTTTAGTTTCAAATGTTATTAGAAGAATCATTCTTCATCTTGATATTGATCTTAGTATTAATTTCTCTTCTCTTGTTGTTAGGTTTGGTATGAATTGAACTTGGATGAGGGATTAATAATTTGTGACAGTTTCTAGTCTCCAGGATATGTTTAGGACCTTTCAAAAAAGTTACTCAAGTAATTTATGATGATTTTTAAAGATGAGAATGAAATAAAATAATAGTAAAAACCATGCTACATCATCACTTAACAGAAAAAATAAACATAAAAAAAGTTTGGAAACATTGATCATCTCTATAAAGCTTAAGAATTAAAATCATAAATGTCAAAGGGTTTAATGACAAAAAAACATAATTTATGTTAATACAAATGGTACAAGCATGTGTTTTATATAATGGTATATTATTATTAGTGTTATATTTGTGTCATTATTCTTTTATAGTTTAACAAAAAAAAACTTAGTTGTAGAATTTTTTTATTTTTTATTAAATTTAATTATTTTTATTTTTAGTTATTTTGTGTCAATATTTTTTTTTATATTACATTATTTCATAATGGAACATGATAAGGTAGAATATTTGACTTATTTTTGTCTATTTTCAATTTACAATAATTTTTTAAAATCTAAAAATTAAAATAAACTGAAATTGAAAACTCAAAATATAAACTAGATTTGGTTTTTAATAATTTTGAAATTGGAAACAAAAAATCACCTTAGATTTTCAATTTAACAAAAAGTGTCTTATAAACTTATTATGAGAATAAACTTTATGACAAGTATAAAATGAGGATTCGGATTATAATAATTGATTCTCACAAATGTAAAATGTAAATACTTTTTGTAAATGAATGTAATATACAATTTGGATTTGTTATAACACAAAATAAAACATATATCATTGAAAGTAATAAAGAAAGTATTATGGAAAGAAGAATAAATTATAGATAGAAAAAATATGTTACAGAAAGGAGAAAGAGTCATAGAAAGTAGAATAGAAATGAAGATAAAAGAAATGGACAAGAACATATATTTCAGTAGAACTTGTGAAGATGTGTCCTTATATCAGTTTGCTAGCTATAAAGATTAGTTAAAACAGCCTTCCTAATAAGTTAGTTGGTGGCCAACAACTAACTGTTTTTAGTTTTCTGATTTGATGTTTCTTTTAGACAACTTATTCTCTTGTGTATATATAGAGATGTTGCAGTGAGACCTGCATGTACAAAATGTGTGTGAGAGTCACATTACCTAAGAGGAAGATTGGAGTGTATGAGAGAAATAGAGTGAAACTCTTTGAGGCTGTTATCTAAACAGTAAAGAATCAAATAAGATTCTATTTTATACACAGATATCTTTGTAACTCTTCCATAATAGATAAATTTTGCTTCTTTTCCCGTGGATGTAGGTCCTTGTGACCGAACCACGTAATTGTTTGTGTTCTAGTTTAAGTTTTTGCATAATTGCTGTTGTCCTGTTCTGCTGCTGTGTTTTTTGGTTTTTCGTGGAATCTAGTTGCAGGTCTTGAACCATAACAGAACTGAAGAGCCATAAGTGCGACACAATTGGTCTATGTTTGTGTCCTCGTTCCTTCGTTTTAGATGATGCCACATGTTTAATGCTTCTTTTTGAATTTGAATAATTATTAACTACTTCAATAATTATTGCTCTAATTGTTCGATTAACAATTTTGATATTTTTTCTTTCCGATCTTCTTAATCATCATCAAGATACTAATCAATCCATCATATTTTGGTTGATTCTGTACCTTTTACATCACTAAATGAGTCATTCATGAGATATTATCATACTTAATTGAAAGAAATAAAATAAAATCCAAATCCGTTTAAGAATTTATTTGATCAACACCAATATTATATAGCCACAAACTAAGACCATAATGTTGCAAACTATTTCACGTCCCATCTTTTGAACTTCATCGCCGTTGATCAGACTTCAGTCCTGAGATGTGTAGAAACTGTGTTGGCCTGTTAGGTATCATTGGAGAAAATGTATCCCACACCACTCAAGGCTTTTCACTCCGTAAAGATGTGCTATACCGATTCCTTATGCCAAAATCTAGTAGGTAATGGATACTATATCCTCATTCTTTTCTAAATTCTGATTTTATAAAACTAAAACAATTACAAAGTCGTTCAAAATGGAGGCATTTTCGCTGAAAACTTCTAAGGTATCGATGGATATATTTTTGGGAGATTCCTGATAAGAACTGATTTTCAACGAATAATAATGGATTTCAGGACTTTTAATATAAAATATCTTTGTATGATGCATATCAATTGTACCAACTCTTATTTTTGTTTTCAAAATTTACCAACTCTTTGAATCATATTGGATGAAGTTTGTTTAAACTTAAAAAAATAATTTTTAAAAATATATATTTTTATGATTTAAAAAAAAAAAAGCAGATAAAATCTTTTTTTATAAAAAATCAGAAAATTATTTATTTTAAGTAAAAGTGATTTAAACAAATATCTATCAATTTTTTATTTTATTTAAAAAACACTTTTTTAAAAAATAAGCTGAAAATGAAACCTCCCAATTCCATAAACCCTTGACAATCAAGTTAAGCATTGCGAGAAATTTTAGTTCGAAGATTCTATATCCTCAATGATCAATATTTGCTCAAATAATTAATTAGTTGTTATGTAGTTTCTCATTCATCAATTTTGATTTTCCAAGTTTTGAATCTATTTTGAAACTAAAGGGATAAAAAGAGAAAAAAATTATGCACTACCATATTGTAAAAAAATTGACACATATGATAAAATTTTTATTTTAAAAATAATTATATTAAAATAATTCAAATGATGATTAATGATTGGATGACAATATAAAATTATATTTTCATGAATAAGAATTAAACTCTTTCATAAAAGCTTATAATATTTTTCTCCAATAAATTAAGAAAATTTTCAGATTTGTCATGACCTAGGCATGGCAGTAGAACCTGAACCCGTGGGTACCCGTCCAAATCTATCCAGATTTTAACGGGGAAAAACCAAGTTTTTTGGATTCAGGTTTTGGTTCGGGTTTTCCCTGATATCCAAAAGCGGGGGCAGGGCGGGTATGGAATTACTGATACCCGTCCCGGCCCCACCCCCGTCCAGTAATAAATAATATTAAAAAATAAAAAATACTATTTTCTAAATTTTTTTAATTGAATTGATTGATTTTATTTTGTAATTTTAAATTATGATCCCATATTTTAAATGTGGGTTTGTTATTATTATTATTTTGTTACGTAATTAGTTTTTTTGTCCGATTTTTCAATAAAAAAAGTTATATTATTTTTTATTTTTTAAATTTTAATCAAATAGCGGGGGCGGGGCGGGGCGAAGCGGGGAAAACTCGATCTCCGAGCGAGGCGGGGATGAGATGAGTTTTAAAACCCGACAAGGATCGGAGACGGAGGCGGAGAGCGGGTTTAGAGGCGGGGACGGGGACGGGAAATGCAATACCCGCCCCCGCTCCGCCCTGTTGTCATGCCTATCATGACACTCATTAGCCAATATTGGAACTCAAACACATGTTTTTCCGTGAAAATCTGAACATTTCAAATGTGAAATTTCCAGGATCAAGGGAACGTTTTAGTGGACTAAAGTATATTTCTATGAATGATACTTCTAAAAATACTATTATTGGAAATATTATCCCCATCAAAGATATTTAGTAGCTACTTATGATTCCTTTGAATTTTTTTAAATTTATTTCAATTAAAAATAAATATTTAAAATTTTATAAAATTAAGTAGAATATATAAAAGGAAATTGGGAAGTTATTTTAATTAGAATATAAAATTCTCACTTTTTATATGGAAATAGAAAGAGAAAAAAGCCATATAATATAGATTATGAGAACAGATCATACATTGCAATCATTTTTTAAAATAATAAATAAAAAATCCTTATATATAAGTATTTAAAATTATAAATATTTTTACATAAAAAATAAACACATAATTTTATTAAAATTAACATGATTTAATATATTAAATTGAAACAATTTAATATAGTAAATTTAATAGGCATCTGCCCAACTCTTTAATCTTAAAAATATTAGTTTTAATAATGAGTGATTGTCTTTCTTCAACCCGACTATACCTAGGACCAACACAGAGTTTGTAACACAAGACGTGCGCAACGTGACAAACTACCAAGACATGAGAATTCGAAGAACATGTTACCAGTGTCTTACACGGCCCATTTGAATCAGGTATTGTAAAACAGTAATTATAGTATACATGTGTGTAATTTCATATGTAGTACGCACTATTTATCATAGTACATATACATGTGTTTATTTTCACCTCCACACGTACCTTTTTTCAACTCCATGAAAGAGACAACACTCAGAGTAGGTCCCATTCCAAGGAAGGCATGCATGTGGATCTCTCACCATCTCCAAACCCCACGGATAATGCGCGACCAACCTCGTGCATATATATTTAGCTAGATATGTAAAAAGGCTTATTAGTTTTTTTCTTCCTAAGTTAGGTACAAAGGCTTATCAGTTATATCACACATTCTTAATTATTGATGAAAAATGTTACATGAATACCATTGTGTTATTTAAAATATAGAGAAAAAAATATAAATATAATATAAGGTTTAACACAGTTGATAAATGATTGAATTTTTTAAGCATAATTCAATTTTTTGACCATGTTTATGGAGAAAATTTTGTTGAAAGATACAAAATTCACTTTCATGATTTCTACGTCTCGATGATTAGTCTGATGATATTTTGTTATAGGAATATTTTATTTTCAGAAAGAAAAAATTATGATGGGATAGGAATATATATATATATATATATATATATATATATATAAAATAAGTGTTAGAGAGGTGTTTAAAATGATTAAGTAATTATATATTAAATCGGTCTTTTTTATTCTGAAGTTTATAAAAATAAACTACACCCGGTGCAGTTTGATCTAACGGCTTTCACTGAGAGCATTATTTAATTATTTATTACTTTTTTTTAATAAAACTTAATATTTTAAGGTTCATGATATACAGTTTAAAATTAAACTATGCAGAGGATCTGAATCCTTAATCCATTAACCCATATTATAGCATTAGATGTATTTACCAGTCAGAATTTGTTCGAAGTAAAACTAATAACAGAGGACATTATCCATATAAAACTTTCTTCCAATTAAAAAGTCATTGATGTTAATAATATTGAACTCAATTTTCTTAAAAAATATATCATATTTGAACTTTTTTATAAAAGAAATATTATTGAAAAAAAAAAGATTACACCAAAAATAATCAGCAGATTTTTAAACAAATATTAATACAGAATCGACAAAACCAATAAATAATATTTGGTGAGAAAAAATTATCTGTGAAACTTTCTAGTCACTTTAATTTAAAATTTCTGCACAGTGTTTCTCCCAATTACGGCATAAGATTGTTGAAAATCACAAATTAGTAGTTTTTGGCAACTGTATAAAATTTTGGCCAATATCATGTGCTCGCAGCTAAGTTTATTAAGCACTAGACTCAATGATGCTTCCAAATAAACCTAATACCAATCAGTTTGAAATGTACACTTTAGTAATTGGACTAAATTAATTGATAAAAACATCAACATGTAAAATTGTAACTGGTGCAATGAGACGTCAAAATTTAAGTGGGGTTAGGGACTATTTATTAATTTTTCAACGACAAAAAAGAGAGAGACAATTAAAGAACCTACCGTGTATGAGATTGAAAGCTGAATATTAACAAAGACAGAATACAGTGTGACATTGAGTATAATTTTAAATTGATAAACACAAATTTAAGTACATGTTACAGGAACGAAAACTAGAATAGAATAATAAAAGCGCCCCCAAAAGGTAAGGGGTAGGGAAAATATCACGCACTATTCCAAGGGCTCCACTCCACACAACATAATTGAGCCTCTTTTATGGTATGCATTATAAATACATGTAGTACTATACATCCCACTGCAAACACCTTCTGGAGATAATGTGAGACACATTTATGGTTGTTGTTCCATCAGGACTTGGAGGATAATATGGTGAATCTTCTGCATATTCAGTTGGCATTGACATCCAATGCAGACTAGGCTTCCAATCTACTTCTCTAAGAACCTTTAATATTTCCTTCACCACTACCTTGCTTCCCTCTGCTGATAGATGAACTCCATCCCTAAGAAATTACCAAACAACATCATCAGATGAAGGAAATGCAGAAATTTGATTAGTCTTAAATTCAAGGATTGTGGTCCCTCTTGTTTTATATCCTTAAAAAGTTTGTACTTTTCTATTTAATTTCTCACTTTTAATCATGGGTACTCATTTTAAGAAGAAAAAAAAAGAGTATAATTTTTATAAACTGTATAGCATATTAAAGACTTTCATTTGTCAAGTAATAATTTTTTTTTCTGTTGAACTGTCAAAAGTAAAGGACTAACCCTTCCAAGTACTAAGATCTATTTTATACGCACGGGTCAATGATCAAGTTCATGATTATATACTTAAAGGAAAAAATTATCTATCAATCATGTAACATCATGTTGATAAATGAAAAAAATCTTAAGTTTTTGCTCTCACACCAAATAAAAAAATCTTTGAGAGAGAGAGAGCATATATACTTACGTGAAGCTAACATCTAACCAATCTTCCCTTGTCTGAATTGCAGACCACAGATTAATGGCCTTGATATTCATCTCTTCACAAAGCTCCATTAATGCCTCTGCATATACTCCACATGATTCATTCGTTCTTCCTGACTGCGTGGCACTGCATTCAGTGCAGCCAAAGATTCATTAGAATATTTGTGGGGTATAAGGAGTTCATGATGCATGTTATCTAGTTGATTTGAAGTGAAATTAAGTGAAAATAATGTTTTACTTTTAGTAGAAGTGTTTGTGCAAGTGTCACCATCATATGTAATCTATCTTTCTGTATAATATTTCGGTAAAAAAAAAAAATATATGAACCTGAGCTTTTTGCGGATTTGTTCTTCATTGATGGGAGGAGAGGTGAGAAATATAATGCGAATATGATCCGAGAGGCTCTGACAAGCATTATGATTTGTGTCAAATATTGCACCAACAAATATTACAAGTAGACAAAAATAATATTTTAATTTGTTTAAGGCTTAACTTCATTATACTAATATCGGGGGTGGATATGATGAATAAAGTTTGATGTGCAAGATTAATTATTTGTTACCTTGAGATGGTTAGCAATCTTCCTCATGTTTTCAACATATTCTTCGAGGGGTACATGAGGACCAAGGCCAGATGGGTGAGGATCAATAGAATCATTGCCACCAAAATACACAATTACCAATGATGGTTGCACATGAGCATCCTAAGATCAAGAAAATAACAGAACAAAAGGGTCATTCTTCATATATATGTCTCACTGTGAGCATGAATCAAAACAATCACATTTGTGATTCACCAAAAATGATGTTAACACCAACCACATTGTGCAAGGACGAGTCCAAATCTAAACAATTAAAAACAAATTCGTAATATTTGACTTAACTTTGTATGGGCTTCTCTTCTCCATAAAAAGAGATTTTTTTTTTCTTTGCTAAAAGCAAGCTATCTTTTCTACTAGGAGTCATCACATTAATCTCTCACGAATTATTTAAGAACCAACTCTTTTCTCCAAATGTTTTGTACTATTTACATATATAGTTAAAAATCAAACTCTTGTCATATGTTTAAATGACACAAATTACTAGTCATTTGTGTCACACCTTAGTGTAAATTTAAAAGGAGAACTTACGTGAAAACATTTTATTAAAATTCTCTAAAAAAATTTAAAAATAAAACAAATAACTAGGTGAAAGAGTTTTTGATGAAAACAAAAATTGACTTTTATTCTCTTTGCTTTGTCTCCTCGTTCTCTTCTCTCTCCTCTCCCTCAATATATATATATATATATATATATATCCTAGTTTCTCTCATCTTTATTTCCTTATTGTCTCTTCTTTCTTTTAAGTTTTAAGTAATTAAGTTTATTAAATCTCTTATTCTAAATTTTAACTTCAAAATATCTATATAAAAAAAAAAGTTGGATCCAACACTCCACAGACCATGTAAAATTTCATGCTCTTTTATTAGAGAGATCGAAAAGAAAACGCCAGAGAGAAAAAAAATATATTGAAAAGCAAATGGAATCTGCTGATGAAGCATTCAACATGCCGTTTTGTCCATACCTTGGGGAAAATTTCATCCAAAACCTCCATAGCACGCCTTGAATTCCAACCAGAGTATCCTCTCAAGATGATGTCCGCCTATGTCACCATATCAAACATTATATAATTCAGGTCCATTCATCCATGAATAATGACAAAAAAAGTATATACAGGTATATACATGCAAATTATTATATATAGAGATTTTCAATTGCTGCCAAGTCTTCATCAACTTTTAAAACCACTGAATTCAAAAATTGTATTTGATCTATCATTATTAACAAAATTAAAAGGCAGTGATATTGTTCATCCTTACGTGGAATGTAGGAGAAAAAGAGGAAGGAAAAAAAAGGATTGGGGAGACAAAGTGACTAATATAATAAGTAATGTGATAAAAAGAAAAGAAAAAAAAAACAGAAAAAATGATTGATATAATAAGCAATATAATAAAAAGAATAGGAAGTGATATATATATATATATATATATATATATATATATATATATTAATTTTCCAAAATAGAAAGTTAAACATCAATCAGACAACCCAGTATCACATCCTTATCCCATCATAGTAATTAAACGTTTTCACTGTTTTATATTTACATAAGTGTCACTAGTCTTTTTGGTGTGCATCATATATGCTTAATCGGAAGCTAGGCACTAATTAATTTTAAGGTGTAGAAATCACCATTTTTGGTACAATCCCTTTCAACAGAAATCAAATTGTGGTGTATATTCAACGAAACTCTGCTAAGATAGAGTGCAAGCTGTTGGTCAAGTGTGTCGCTTGTTCAGAAGGAAAGAAAACTATGATGAGAAATAGAATATGCAAGTATTATAGTTGCAGAATATGAAACTGGTATATATATAGTTGCAGCTGTCACTTATTAGAATCAAAATGACCATACATAAAATGATGAATATGGAGAAAGAAAAAAACCTTTCTAGCATACAAATTAGCCAGAATAGCACCCCAACCACCAATATCGAAGCTCATTTGAATTATGGAGGAGCCAAATAACACAATCTGAGGTCTTATAATTGGGCCAGCCATCTATCTATGAATAAAAACTATTTATATGTCTCTCCCTTTTGGCTCACCCTCTCTCTCAAACACGTACGTACACACTAGCTAGCACACTGTTCCTAAGACATTGGGAGGATCTTCAATTTATAGACGTGGAATAGTGAATATTCTTGCATTTCTCTCTCTCTCTCTCTCTCTCCTTGTTCCAATTTTCTGTCCACACCACGTTACATTTGCACAGTTAGCTGAATGTATAGCTGTCATTTGTCTTATTATAATTGTGTTGACAAGTTGCCCTTTCATCATAATTCATGATCCAATCGGATATATTATAAGTGGTATCAATTATTTCTCAACACCAAATGATATGTTGTCATATTATTATTTTAAAAATTATTTTTATTTTTATATTTATTATTTTATTTAACTAAATAATTAGACACAAATAATTAATATATTGAAATTAAAGTTAAATCCTTTAAATATTATCTGAGTTTGATTTTTGACAAAAATAATTTTTGTTCATACTTT
Organism: Glycine tomentella; assembly: GCA_007407185.1. NCBI lineage: Eukaryota > Viridiplantae > Streptophyta > Magnoliopsida > Fabales > Fabaceae > Glycine > Glycine tomentella. The sequence continues at coordinate 822,771 of PYAF01004861.1, forward strand.
ATTTATCTTTCAGTCAAATTTCAAATTAATTAAAAAAATTTCTCCTAATAAACCGAAAGGTTAAACAAAAAAAGTATTCATCATTTTATTTTTTTTAATTTCATTAACAGTTTACATTTTTTTTAAATAACCATTTTGAAACTTCTTATATTTTATGTTAAATTTTATTTTTATATTCACTCCATTTTTGAATTTTTGTTTTTAATGTGTGAAAAAATATTGTAACATCAGTCATTTTGAAATAAAAATGGGAATCGTATATATATAGTGAGAATTTTGTTTTTTACAAGAATCTTCTGTAATATTAAACACCCGGACATATAAAACATTGATGGTTAGATTATATGAGTAATATTTACTAATTTGTTTTTTACATACAATTATCTTAGTCTCTCTTGTCCTGCGTGATATTAATTTTATATATAATTTATAAATTTTTATATATTATGATTTTTAATGTATTTATCTATTATATTTTAGTTATTAAAAATATATTAATTATAATATATATATTAGTGT
>PYAF01004861.1:823389-850694 GCA_007407185.1 Glycine tomentella
TTAATAATAATAATAATTGTTACAGATTAAATGGCGATATAATAATATTAAAACTGTTAGTGTATTTTATTTAAATTTTAAAAATATATTTCTTTAATTTCATACATGTATTTCTTTCAAAAACAATCTTATTTAAAGTACAATCAAAAATTAAATATGAGCATCTTTTGTAATGAAGATTCCTATCATGATTAGTTAAATTATTAGGAATTAACTCTGTTAGACTCAATCTCATAGGTAAATTTAAAAATATAATTAAATATTAAATATTTTACTTTATATTTCAAAAATTATCCTTAATTTCTTAACTAACAATAATAATGTTTTAGTCTTATTAATTTGATGCAATAATGTTTTTATTTATAAAAATGGATGCAATAGTTGCCCTTTTATGTCATTTTTCTACAAATTCAACTTTGTTTTAAATGTGTGAACCTTCATGAGGTGGTTTTGTCATGGCGGCATTGGACTTTCAGTATTATGTTTTATTAAATATAGAAAGGTTTTAAATAACACGCAGATATATTTTTAAACTATGTTTTAAAAGTTTTTTTTATTAAAATAGTTGATCATGTGGTATTAGTTAGCTAGAAGATTAAAAACTTAAATTACCAAAATAATTACATGTAAATATTATGTTATATTTCTTGATAAGTTAGTAAATCAATGAGCTATCAACATTATTATTATATTATTATTTAACGATATTACTTAAAAGCATATACTAAAATCAAAATTCTTAAATCTTTAAAGTACTAAAGTGAATAAAAAAAACTTTAAATGACTTAAATAAAATAAAAAAAATCATATTTTATAAGGATAAAATGTTATTCAAGCTAAATATATAGAAAACATGACTACTTAAAAAATAATAAAATCGTGACGCATGTCACAACTCTGTCACTGAAAAATCATTCATTTTTTTTTTGTAATTAAAGTGATATAATTTTTTTTCTTTGATTTTAAGAATAATTTCATGGATTGGTTATTATCTTGACTTTTTCTTCTTCTTTTGTTTACGTGTAGTTATAAAATATTGAAGAAAGCGTTTCTTATTTGAAGTGTATATAATTAATATACACAGTATATATATGAGAGTTAGAGAGAACCCCAATTATTTGGATGCAATAATTACCTCTAATATACACTCTAAACAAATTCGACCTTTTCCTTCCTTTTCTTTCAAAAAAAAAAAATTTGACTTTCATCTAAATGTGTTAATTACCTTTCTGATGTGGCTATAGCGTGTCACGATGTTTCTCTCCCTAAAAAAATGAATTATTAGTGAATTTAAGTCATTGAAGGAATATAGAAAATTTAATTTATAAAGTTTTAATCATTGAAAAAACATAAAGAACGTAATTTTTATCTATTTATATTATTATCATTTTCATAGACAATTTTATGTTATTATATTGTACGTTATACTTTAATTTTGTCTATAACATTATCCCTTATGACTGATTTAATAACACTTTTTATATACTACCAATTTAATTAATTAATTGTCTTTTCTAAAATAAAAATATATTTTTACTTTCAAACACATTTTTCTGTAACTTTTATATATTAATTTTTTGTATAAAATAGCTTATACACTGTGACTCAAACTTGAAAATTTTTCTTCTGAATTTTTTATGCATATTTTTCCATTATTTTTGTGATTTTCTTACAAATTTTTTCTCTAGAAATTTCCTACAATTTTTGTTACAATTTTGGAAAATGTATGATTATTTCCTTAAATTTATTAAAAAATTATACAAATCTTGTTTTGTATAAAAAAAAACTTGATACTTCTTGCAGTTTGGTTTTTACACAGAATAAAATAAACATAAATGTTTCATCTTTCTTTGGTACAATGACAAAACAAGAGTACTATAAAAATCATAAGAAAACTTGAGTAGCAATATTAATAAAGCAGAAAAATATAATTAAAAAAACGATGAATATTCATGTTCGATAAATTAACTTTTCTTTTGATAAAATCAAAGATATAGACAGGTCTAAATGTGAGTAAACAAGCCAAGGCACCTAAAGTATTTGCTTTAGACGATTAAATAATATTAGTTTATTAAATATTTTTAAATATTCTATTGTAAGCCCTCGTGAAGCTTCTAATCTTTGACACTTTTTCTTCTTTGATAATCAAAAGTTTCTTGCATTGGTTAATTCTTTTAACTGAAATTTCATTTTAGTTCTCTTTCTATTTTCTCCTTGAACTTGTATTTCCACGTCACGAGGGACGGATTCAAGAAACTATCAAAGGAGACCTGATTTTTTTTTAATTATTTAAATCTCTAACTTCTAACAAATAAATATTTAATAAATAATAACTTTTATAAAATTATTTATTAGATTTACACATAAAAGTAAAAAAATCCAAATAATAAAAAAAGAAAATACTTATGTTGATAACTCTTTTTTTTTAATTTTAAAATATTTTTTGTCTCACAAACATAATAACAACCAAATTGATCTCACATTAAAAAAAGGAACAAACACATCAAACATAATAATAACTAAAAGTCATCAATTAACTATTATACATAATAATATAGATAAATATGTTTATAATATATGATAATAATTATTGTTAATAATTAGATATATAGATAAATAAATGAGACTTATAATATACAATATAACTGGTGTAGATGATATGTGACATATATATGTCGGGAGAAAGAAGTTTGAGGGAGGAAACATATATCCATCCCTGACTTCAATAAACGTTTTTCATTAGTATTTTCTCTCACCTATAATGAAGAACTTACATCGTACTATTTAATCTCTAAGATTAGAAAAAGTGGACATTCATATATTATTTAACAGTTAAAAGAAAAAGAAAAATAAGTTAAAGAAAAAAAACGTAATAATTTAGAAAGAGATACAAGAATAGTAAATATTAATATATAGTATTTATAGTATGGGTGTATTTACATGTTAATTATTAGTCATTACTTAGAAAAGATCACCGTCAGCATAGGATATTCTAAATTTCTAATCATTCATTGAATTTTATTGTTATAATAATTTTTATTATAAAATGAAAATTTTAAATAGAAGATTTTTTCACTGCAAGAGGATCACTCCCATAACTTTTAAGTCTTGTTATGTATGATAGTAATATTTTATACCACTTTTATTATTTAGTTTAATAAATCTAACAGGATAAATTTTAAATATATTTATAATTAACTTTTAATCAATAATTTATATTTACTAAAAAAAGTCTTATATTTCACCATAAGCCTAGAGAAGTGTACTACTGGACTCACTCTGTCACATGTTACCAAATTAATCACAAAAGAGTGATATGATGATATATAGATAGTTTTACATGTTATACATTCTCTCTGTTTTTTACCATTAGTTTATTTTTTTATTTAAAGCAAACAACTTAATTATATTATATCAAAAGTAATCTGTTCAGCAATACAAACACATCACGAAATCCAAAGACTGTAAACTAACATAAATAATAGAAGTCCTTGCTAGATTAACTGCTATATTAACTTGTCTCCTTGCATAGTCAATATATATGTTATAAAACAAAAAAATTATACATAATAACAAAAAAAATAACTTTTAACTTTCTTATTTAACATAAAATAATTTCTGCTTTAAAAAAGACAATAGTTTTTCAAGATTTGTTTTAGATCCCAGTTAAGTCCATCCTGCTGTATATAGTAAATAAAAGCACAGAATCTTTGACGAATAAGTCTCTTAATTTTTCTCTTGGTGTGACAGGCACGGTGATTCTAAAACAATTTTATAGAAATGTATAAAATAAAGCCATAAACCTAAAACTTTTTCACAACACAACACACATGACAAAAAAGTATATTCGATCCAAATATTTACACGTTCATGCTTTTTTAATTATTTCAGTCATATGATAAAACAAGGCCCTGCAGACAACGTGGGAACCAAAAATATCACTATTATATTTTCTACGGTACGTTTCTAAATTAAGTTGAAGAATCAAACTTGGTAATATATATTTTATTTTGGAATAGTTAGATCCTGATATTGGAGCTTACGGGAGAGTGATGATATACCCTAACTAATGCTTTATTCGAATAATATTATTCTAAAATCTCATGGATCATGAACAGACGGCCAGACCCATATAGACTCATTATAATAACCAATACGATCACATGATGATCAATAGTAAGATAGCTAGGTCAACATTCCTATATATATATATATATATATATATATATATATATATATATATATATATATGCCAATGTATAATTAAACAGATTAAATGGATCGTAAATTATTTTGGAAAATTATTGTTCTTTCCATATTTTATATTGCGGGATAGGGTATATTAAAATATTGCACAATAATTGCGAGCGAGTTGCTTCAATATATATATATATATATATATATATATATATATATATATATATATATATATATATATTCCTTCTCTTGTCAGTTATATTTTTAACTTTTTAACTTTGAAGTTTGAAGAATGCTTGTCACCTGTCTCTTAAACACTCCACAAGCTAGGCTCAACATATATAGAAACTCTGTAATGAACCTTCATTGCACGATAATTTTACACTTTGCATGTAGTGATGTAGGTAGAGCATGAGAACATATTAAAGGACTTGATATCTATAGATGTATACTTATTAAATATTAGGTTAAGAGTGTGTTATAAAACTTTTTTTAACGGTATAAAACGTATTTAAACTATATAAAATTTAAGTTTGGTGGGCTAATAATAATAATAGAACATCTTCGTCATATAGAATTTTTATTATATTGTGTCAAAATTTATTTTAAACCGACATAGTCAGTCTATCTTAGACCGACTTATGAAACCAATATAATAAAGTTGGCTCATAAACAAATTTGTTTATCCGTCGGAAAAGCCATAATTACCGATGGAATATTTTTCGTCAAAAATATTCCATCGGAAATACGTGATTTTTTTGTAGTGAAAGTAACATAAATAACCCAATTTAAATATGCTTATATATATATATATATATATATATATGTATATATATTAAAAATCAGATACAAATAAATCAATATTTTTATTCATCTTCTTCCTCCTAAATGAGGTTTATTTATATCAGTGGATATAACAAATATCCTAGCTTGTATTATTATCTAAAATAACAATATTTTAAATTCAAAAACTTTCTTCCAACACTCTCTCAAGTTGGTGCATAAATATCTATCATGCCTAATTGCCAATTACTTCTTCAAACACTCTTCTAGAAATGGTCTTGATCAGCAATAAATTCAGGGGGTGTTTTAGGATATTCCACAACAGATGCTTTGATTATATGAAGTAGAAAGAGAAGTGAGATAGAGAAGAGATTCAGAACAATCACATGTTCATAGACTTCAGGACTGGTCTATGAAGGATTCAGAACAGTGCACGAGCTTCATATCAATGACATTCAAATGGAATACGTGCATGGAGAATTGAGATACGGGAAGGGATTCAGAACAATTATATGTTCGGTTTAATAGACTTCAGAGTTGGTCTGTGAAGGATTCAGAATAGTGCAACGAACTTCACATCAATGACCTTCAAATGGAATACGTTCATGAAGGCTTTAAAACTGAGGTACGAGAAGGATTCAAAACGGATTTGTATTGTGCTGTTTGTTTTGTTTTCGGGAAGAAAATTAAGATTCAAGCCGGGACCGAAGATGCGATAGTTATGTGAGGCAAAGATGAAGTTCATGATAATAATAATAATAATTTGTAGATGAATCAAAGAAAGTAAAGGTTAACGAGAAGAAATAAAAGTGAAATATAGGTATTGATACGGGAAGAAAAAAAAGAGATGTAAGTTTGAGAATGTAAAGAAGAAAGACTCTTATGACAACAAAAGATAATTTTTTTTTCCATAGAGAATACCATGACTCTCTTTCATGAAGGGAACCATTACTCTTATACCATGTTAAAAATCAAATACGGATACTTATTTATATATTTATATAAGTGAGTATAACAAATATATCATAATAATACGAAACAAAATAACAATTTTATCCTATCTAAACGTAATGCTAACAACCTATTTAAATTTAAACAACTTGTATTCCTATCTAAAATAAAAATATTTTAAATTAAAAAACTTCCTTTCAATAATATATATATATATATATGAGTAAATCATACTCGCACCCCCTGTGTTTTGCTTAAATTTCATCTGATACCCCTTCTTTTTGTACCATACAAAAAATATCTTAATTGTTTAACTAACATTACACCCATACCCCTTTTGTCCTAAATACGGTTTAATAATTTAACAGAAAGTAGGTACATGTTGGTCATATGACTCTTAATGAAATTTTATGTCTAAAATACTTTCATCTTCTTCCTCTCAACCTAAAAATATTTTAAGACTCTTGTTTCTTTTTGTTTTTTCTCTAATTGGACGTGAACCCGACTTTTTATTAGATGTGAACCCACCTTCTTGGTATACAATGTTAACACCTTTCCTTCTTCTTCTTCTTCAATTCTTTAGTTCAATTTTTTTCTCTGATTGAAACTCTCATTTAGAAATAAACAACAATAAACAATCAAAATTAAAAAATATTCTTAAGAAGTAATCTATACACGAGGTCCAATAGTCACAAGCAGAACCCTAGTGTGAATAGAAATCATGGAACGGGAAGAGAAACAGAGGAACAGTGAGAACTCGCGAACTGGAAGAGGAACACTGAAGAATTCGTGAACTGAAAGAGGAACGGTGAAGAACTTGCGAATGATAAAGAGGAATGGAACGTGAACGTCGTGAGAGGAAGATGAACTCACACATAATAGACGCTAAAGAAGAATTCGCCAACAAGAAAAAGATGAACAATACTCGTGAATGAGGAAGAGGAATGGAACGTGAATCCTAAATTCTGAAACTAATTGGGAGGTAATAATTTGGATTTTACAATTAAAGTATAAGAACAATTTCGTTTACTCACATATTTTAATCAATGTTAGTCAACAATGTTATCAGAAAGGGGTAAAAGTAATGTGAAAAAAAGAAGAAATATCATGTGAAATTTGAGTCAAACACAAAGAGTGCGAATATAATTTACTCTATATATATAATATTCCTTTTAAAATTGTTATCTATTAAATTTTGATTAAATTTTGATTTTATTTTGTTATATGATCTTTTCAGATTTTTATCTTTGATACTTGTCAAAGTGATAATGTGACTCATAAAATATTACACATCAAATCTATATCACTATCATACTATATTCTACTTTTCCGCATCACTAATTCTTTCTAATTATATCTAGAAAATGTGATCCATTTAAAATCCTAATATTTAAAACTTCAACACGTCCAAGGTGACTCCTTAATTTATTATGAATTTCATCAAATGAGGTATGGGTGTGGACAATTGCGCAATGCAGAACAGTACTATTTTCATTCACAACAATGGGTAACCGTGGTGGAGTGTGGTACCTGCATGTGGCTTGCAAACGAGAACACAAGGAGGAAGGAACAAATGAAAGATGAACACATACGTGCATTGACATGGACAGCTTCAGAATCTGACACGCGTAAGTACGAAATCGATTATGCCAAATTGCCAATTAAATGAATTGTCGAATGTGGAAAAAGATCGATGTAACAACTTTGTCGTGAGAGAAACCGGTTAGGGTCTGTTCCGTATTGTGAAGCGATATCTTGATTATCTGCATCTGTTTGTAATGTGAAGCGATGCACAGCAGTGTGATGCGGCCTCTTGATTATCCATCCTCTTTCTCTTTGAATTTAGCAAATTTACTATATATTCCATTCATTTTCTCACCTAAACAAAAGTTACGTTTCTCGAGGTCATTGTTATTTATTGCTCTCCTAGTCCCTTTCTCGCAAACATAATTTTAAATTATGGTTGTGGTGAATCAAAAATCTTTATATTGCGGGCAATTATGAAAAAAAGTGATTGATGCGACTTTAATTATGGTTGTGATGTGACTGCGAAATGTCAAAATATTTGACGTTGTAACTGTAATTATGATTGTGAACAGTAATTTAAAATAATGCTTGCAAAGGAATTTAGTACGAATTTTCATTCCACACATGAATGATGTGTACCTTTTTTATGCAATTTTAATTCCAAACATAACCCATTTAAGTGATCTTCTTTTATCGCCCTAACTTAAAAAATCTCCTTCTCAATGAACAATGGTTAATATCTAAGCCATCCAAATCGAATTTTGTTCAGTGCTTTGTGAAGCCGAAGCCTTCTTGTCCAACCCATAAGCAATAGTAGCAGCTGTCAATTGCCTATTAGTAATGCGTAGTAGCACTTCCATGGTTAGAATTTGCAGGAGTAACTATTATTTGAAATTTGTTTAATTTGTTCCGATTTCGTGGGATAACTCTAGGATCAATTGGATTTGATTGTAAACCATTTGTTCATTTCAGCTTTATCCATAGATAAAAAGGGTTATATATGTACTTACATTATAAAAAGTTTTATACAATTATTCCATCATAATTCACTTTTATAAAATTATTCAATCATAGTTTCACTTGTCATGTATATTAATTTTCTTGATTTTTAAATAATTATCTTAAAATAATTTAAATAATAATTTATAATTAAATGACATTAAACTATAATTTATATTTCTTTTAACGTTTTAATTTATTATTTTAAAAAAAATATTTACAGGTCATCCATTATAAATGATTCGTGCATGTGGTACTTTAAATTTTTGTAACATTTAGCCGTGCTCTTGCAAAATCTGAGGGTTTAATGAGTCCTTTAGAAACGTGCTAACAAATGTTTAATGGCTAATAATTAGTATTCTTTTGCATATGCTCGCAAAGAATCTTGATCGAGTGATTCTTGGGATGAATCTTCCATGGAATATTCGGTAGGTTCAATTCCCAATCATCTTCCTTTATGAGGGGCCATAATTCAATTCAATCACAGATAAAATCATAAAATATAAATTAAAATCCCATCTTAATCAAACACCACTCAATCAATTCAGGCATGCATAATGCATGTTTGAAGTTTGAAGTTTAAAGTTTAAACCCTTCATAGCCACATGCTCTATATGAGCAGATGAAAAGGAAAGGAAATTGCACTAGTACTTATCTTAGTGTCTGTGGCTGTAGTTGACCGAAATTACGGAAGAAAAAAAATGAAGAAAAAAAATATAAATAAAGAGGTATGTTTTAAGTTTTTATTTAGTTAGAAAATTTAAAACAAAAAAAATACTTTTTAAAATATAAACTTATTTATTTATTTATTTTCTATTAGTTTAAATTCCAATAGTCATACAATTTTCTTTTAAAAAAATAATAAAAGTCTTTTAGTATTTTTTGGATAATTTAAAAGGAGTATATTCTAATTAATGTTGTATTTTTTCAAAATTTATCGCCAAATATCAAATTTTTTCATCACATATATTCTTTTACGAGAAAATTCTAATTGGGTCACGTACTGTGATTAGTCTCTTCCGGTTATATCCAAAACTTGTTAGTAACACTTTGCTTACGTGTGAGCTATATTCTAAAAGACCTTGTCATATGATTATCTACATTTAAGATATGTCAACATGCTTATCACGCATACATTAACATGAATCACATTTACAATTATTGGTCTATTCTATATGCATATATATCTTGTCTTGTTGTCGTGTATTTCCTATATTTTAAAATTAATAAACTGGGGCAATTATGCTACTGTGAAGGTTTATGCTACCGCGTGAGAATATATGAAAACTGGTGAAATGATATATTTTCTTTTCTAATTTGAATCTGGAGAAATTTGAGAAATCAATAGTAGGAACAATAATTGCAGATATTTTGTCTTTACTCTTTACACATACTCCTTACAGTTAGACTACTTGTATAAAAAAATTTATTACCTATAATAATATTACTTAACTCAAATGGGATTGTCTCAAGCTAAATATACATGTGATCTAAACCCGAAAAGAATATGTACGATATCAAACTACTTGTATCATTACAGATAGTTGCATCATATATAAATTTGCTTTAAAGAAAACCACTCGATTCTAATATATATTTGTTCGCTTAGCCATAGATATTTTCATCAACCATTAAAATCCTTAAGACTTTATATATATATATATATATGTATATATATATATATATATATATATATAAATTTTGATATCTTAAAGAAATTTCATATTTGAGTTTTACTTTAATATAAGTCATCAATTTATATTTTACTTTTCTAACATTAATTTTGAACCGTAAATTTATTAATTAAAGCTTAATTATCAAATAATTTCAATATTAACCCCACTCATTCAACCACTATCTTGCAACATAGTTGATCACATGATGAATTAAAAAAATATATTTTTGGAATCTTCTTTTGACAACGACAGTAATTATAAATATTATTTTTAATATTTTAAAATATTATATGCTTTAAAAAAAATTAATTTTTTAACATTGTTTAATATTTCGAATAAGGCATTAATTTATTTTTATTATTTCTTTTAGTAACTTCAATTTATTAAATAAATTCCAAAACCACTGATATCGAATTAATTCTTACTAAAGCTTAAATTTGTTTAAAAACTAATACAATTTTTTTAATATATTAATTTTTAAAATTTTCAACTATTGGGATTCAAATTAAAAAGTCCAAATTTATTTCATATTTTAAAATTTTAAAATAAGTCGTGAATAAAATAAATTCTATTAAATTTATGAATTCTCAAATAAAATTTAGAAAAGAGATTTTTTCTTAAAAAAAATGTAGTACATGTATTAAATTTAACTTGTGCAACATGTTTAATTTAATTTTTAGGTTTGAATATATATATATATATATATATATATATATATATATATATAGCTTTATTGCCGTGTCCTACTAGATTGCCTAACAAAATCTGCCATCTTAGAAATTGATGTGAATTAAACCATCTACAAGAATTAGTGCTTTAAAACCCCTTTTAGAACATTATCGGTATCAATTTATTGGTATATTACTATATTACAAAATCAAGTTTTAATTTTTAAGAATAGAGTAATTTCTATTATATCTACTTTTCTTCTCTCTTTTTTGACAGAATCTACTTTTCTTTTTATATATGTAAATGGTGTGTTTCTTAATTTCTTCCTCCTATTTTATTGATATTATATATTAAATTAAACTAATATTTTTCTCTTCAACTAATTATCTAATAAAAAAAATGTGTAATTTTTTAATTATTTCACTCGATCAATATTTTTCTTTCTCACACTGGACTGCTCATTATGGTCCAAGAGGAGAGTTGCATTTTTTTTCCTTCACTGGCCTGTCCAAAATTGCTAGCTAGGGCTAGGCATGGCAACTTGACTCGCATCCGTAGGCATCCGTCCGAACCCGTCCCGATGTCAACGGAGAAAAATCGAGTTGACCGATTTCGGATTCGGGTTCGATTTTTTCCCGCCTGTTGAATTCAAGGGCGGGGACGATTTTTGTAATGTTGATAACCGCCCTGCCCCGCCCCGGCCTCCGCCTCCGCCTCCGCCCCCGCCATGCTATATTTAATTATTTACAAAATACCTATATATATGTGGAATACCTTGGGATAAAGGCTTAATTTTATTCAAGAATTAGGAGTATAACTAATGTTATTTTCCAACAATAAACATCTAATGTTGAAATTTTATTGTAATTACATACATTTAAGACTTAGCGCGATCAAATTTTATGCTATGGATGTTGTTTAAAATTAATTTTTTAATAGCAATTTTTAAGTGTTCGGGGGTGGGGCGGGGAGAGGAAAACCGACCCCCGTCGAGGGCAGGGGTGGGGACAATTTTTTTAGCCCTACCGGTTTTGGGAGGGGGGGCGTGGGCGGGGGTGGTTTTGAGGGGTGGGGGCGGGGTGGTATAAGTAAAAATCGTCCCTAACCCGCCCCGTTGCCATGCCTAGCTAGGGCTTTGATATACTCCTCTTTTGTCTTTTCACTCTTCAACGTTTGTCATTATTTTACTAAATTATCCTTTACGCAAATAAGTTTTCACCGTGCATATTATATAACAAAAACTTGTTCTCCAATGTAAATGTATTGACAAAGGAGGGTTAATTGACAGTGTAAATTAATGAAAACAAATTTTCAATAACGAAGAAATATTTTTCTTGTGTATCGTAGTAAAGTGACACAATGAAAATAAGTTCTCATTGTGTACTGTAATCTTGTACACTCAATGAAAGCATTTTTTCACTACAACAAAAGCGCTCATTTCCGACGGCCCATTTCTGGCCTCTGCAAATCCGTCGGAAATGGATTGCTTACCCACGGACCATACCGACAATGGTAATGTGGTGGAAAAAATTGGGGTTTCCGAAGGATGTTTCCGATTGCCTTTATGTCCGTCGGAATTTTAATTCATACAGAACAAGAGCCAAGTCGCAACCCTAATTGAATGCACAAGTGAAATTGAAGAGTGAAATCGTATTGCTTCTCCACTGTGTGTGTCGCCGCCGTCGCAAGTGAAAGAACCATCAGCTTGGCACCTTCTCACGGTTGTTGTTCCTCCGTGACCGCACACGAAGGTAAAGGCAGCAGAAATTGACTCCCGCGAAGCATACCCGTGGTTTCTTCTTCCCCTGTCTCCGGCGACTCACAAGCCAAACCCACACCACGAAGCACCGCGATGACAACAACACACAACCACGACAAGGTGCGCTTTATTTCTGTATTTTTTGTGTAGACTGATACATCTTATTCTTCTTATTTCCTCTCCCTAGTTGTTATCAGGCTCTGTGATGGCACTACTGCAATTGGTGCTCCAATAGAAGGTGACTTGTTGACAATAGGAACCCTTGTTTGTGCAGCCCACCATTGATTGGCTTGATCCGTAATGAAGCTATACTTTCTGGAGTGAAGGTATTTCAAGTTAATAATAATAAATAATTTGTGAACCTTGATCTGTACTCGCATTTTGAGTTCATCATCCAATTAGTGTTAGTTATATATTATTATGTAAAGTATAATTGTTATTTGTATTGGTTTCTGCATTTGGGACTGCAAACTATCCATACGCATTTGGACTGCAGATGTTAGAATGAGTTGAAATGAGTTCCACCGAAAATCTGAGATCCAAAAATGCATTTGATATGCAGTAACCCTTTTTAATGAGACTCATTTAGCAAATTGTGTTGCTATTGGGAAGAAGGATACGAGATTAGCTTTATGTGTCAATGAATGATAGTTAAATGACACATTTGCTGCTGTGAAGAAGTACAATAGGTGCAGTTTTTTTAAATAATGCCATTAGCATGGTTTGCTAATACTTGCGTAGTGACATTTGTCTCCACTAACAAAATAACAAGCAGAATGAGTATGCTGATTTAGATATCATAGATAGCAAGACAAGATTCCTTGGCTCAAACAATAACATAATTGTTTGTCGCGATAGTCTTTTTCCTTTTTCTATTCTTAATAGTTGTTTGTTTGTTTGGTGGTGGTGGTTGTATTTGTTTTGGTCCCTGAGAGATCATTAAGATATTTGGTGACATTAACCTCTTCAATGCACCTAGGGTAACAAAGTGCAATTTTCTGCTGTCCTTTTCCTAGTGCTAGTTATTGTCCTGAGCAAGCACTTACAAAAAGGTTATATTTCCATTAAGCTCCGAATGGAGGCAGCATGCATCGAGCAACTAACAAAAGAACATGATTTATTTCGATTGATTGAATCCTTTATAGGCATAGTTACAATTGTATACAAATCCAAAAATGAAATTTAAAAAACAAAAGTATAACCACACACCACTCTGCTATGCGCCCTAATTTCACCCTAAGATTCTACAATGAGCTCAGAAAAAAAAATATGAAATCAACACCATTTGCAAACCGAAAAGCAAAACAGCAATTTCAAGATACAAACAAAATCTTCAATTCTGCCCTTCATTCCAGTATTTCAGCATCCTAAAACAAATTCAAGGGAGAAAATGAATAATCAAGTAGGAAGCACAGCAGTCACTGTTAAAATAGATCGTGTGCTTCATCACTCACTCAGCCTTCAACATCTTGTAGAATTGTTATCCTCTACTTGTTCTTCTGCATCATTATTATACGTTGGAACCCACCAAACTCTAACACTTCTGTCAAGGCTTCCACTGTACAACAAAAAGCCACCATCAATCCTATTAGGTGAAGCCTGCAAACACTTGACATCATGACCACTTATGACCCCAACTTTACAAAGCTTACCAAAAGCCTCTCTCCTCCAAATCCCTATGGTTTTATCCGCTGATCCACTGCACAAAATCTCCCCCATTAAACACATACACAACACAACCATCTCATGTGCCTTGGCCTCAAAAACCAGCTTCCAACAACTACTTTCAAGCCCCTCCCACCCCATCACAAACCCATCAGACCCTCCTCCATAAACCCATTTCCCATCCTCAGAACAACAACGACATTAAAAGAAACATCTTTATTGTAACACCCCGTAGGCCTCCGGAGTATTATCATTAACAATATCAGAAACTCGCTATCAGCGTTAAATAAAAGCGGTGCGGAAGCGTATGGATCGATTTTCTTGATTACATTATGCATGGAATTTAAAACCACAACACGAAACAAGGCTCTGCTAATCCAGGTAACTCAAACGCAATAGGCATATAAATAGAAACCATAACAGGGATAGTCAGGAGGTATCAATATCCATTACATAAACAACAGTTCTGTACATATATATACATCTCATAGTCTAACCCACATCTGTGGTCATACATTAAAATATGTACAGTACAATGGGTGTGCACACACTCTTTCCTTACACAGGGAGTACAAGACAGAACACAAACTCTTCTCTGATCTTCAACTGCAGCCCATGACCACTCCAGCAACAATCAACTAGGGCCTCCTGCCCTATGGCCTCTTCCCTCCGCTGGAGGAAACACCTGAAAACCACAACCCCACACAGGGTGAGACATACGTCTCAGTAAACTCAGGGTTCTGGGAGATCCTCCCTTACCCTGGTTCACCTCCAAGCATACACATATACAAAACTATAAACAAGCCTAGGACATTATCCCAGCTTTCAGAATCCGGCTACCGAGTATATCACTGGATGCTATCAGCATCAAAGGCATTCCACCTCATACTGGCTCTCACAGCCATCTAAACATAAACTCACAGTCGTCTCCCAGAGGTACGAAAACATAAGTGTCAATCACTGGACACTTTCTATACTAGAGAGGCATCGCCTCATAAACTGTATAGCACATTGCCTGAGGCATCCCTCAGGACTTCACTCAAACAGATATGGCTCATCTAAGAGGCTCTAGGCCCTTATCTTCTCGGGATGCCCTCTCTTAGAGATACAACATATCTGTACACAGTCAGGCCTGGGCAAGAACATCCATATAGGACAATCACCTCCAGGACCTTCACAAACATATGCCTGAAAGAGATCATCTCATGCTAGAGGCACTCATCTTTCAGGACTTCCAGGTCTACTACCTGAGAGAGATCATCTCATACAAGAGGCACTCAATCCCTCAGGATTCTCAAACACGGTCTGAGAAAGATCATCTCACGCCGGAGGCACTCCATCCCTCAGACTACAATCCACTACCTGAGAGAGATCATCTCACAAAGGAGGCACTCATCCCTCAGGACATCAGTCCGCTGCCTGACAGAGATCATCCCACACAGGAGGCACTCAATCTCTCAGGACTTCAACCACTTGCCTGAGAGAGATCATCTCACACCGGAGGCACTCGATCCCTCAGGACTTACAGAAACTGGCTAAGGAGGAACATCCCCACGGGTAATCCGTCCTTAGGACTTTAGGTGAAGAGCAGTGGCACCTCACCGGCAATATCAGTCATTCCCAGTGAGTCCTCAAACTCTTCCTCTGGCTAGGAAATCTCATCTAGCCTGATACTATTCCAGTATTCTTTAATTCAAACACAGACTATTCCGTGGTCTTTATCTCAAAAGAGGCACAGACACCCTCACAGTGTCCATCCATCAGATGGCCTAAGGCCATCCACACCTGTACCAACAGGTGTATCATCACCCACACACTCTCTCAGTGTCTATCATGGGGTTCATTCTCACATAACACATTCTAACATCATCCTGGTGTTCAACCAATCAGAAAATCATAACAAACCGCACTAGCCCTTCATAGGCAATATATATATATATATATATATATATATATATATCTCAATTGCATAAAACACCACCGTCACCCACTTGGTGGCAAATAAGAATAAGGGAATAATCCCCAGAACGATGAGCTTACCTGGCAAGCCGTGCCTGCAGCTCCAACCTCAAACGATGGTCTGCGTCACTGACACCAGTTGTGTCAAGCCCTACCAAGGCACACAAACGCACATCACAGACCATACAAGCATATAAACATATACAAGCTCATCAAGCAGTCCTCAACTGCCCTAATGAAAGGAATCTCAGTCCTTTCATTAGCCCAAGTCATCTAACTTAAGGTCCATCAGGCTTATCCATCATAAGCCTTTTCATAGACCCTCCGTGGTCTCTCTCAACTCAGCCATTAACAATGAGCATCACAGCTCATCCAACCCAAAACTCAGAGTTTCCTTAGGGCTCGGATGGTCTATCTCACAAGACACCATTTCCATGGCCTCTCAGGCACAACAAGCCCACCAAACATGGCCCTTGCATGTCTCAAATCAAGTTACACAATTCAAGTCACACATGCACAACCTAGAGCCAAAACCAACAATTACCAAATCACAAACTGAAAGGTAATCCTTCCTCCTCTCATCATTCTAAACACATCTCTCAACAGGACCCAGAGCTAATTCTAGCTCTATCACAAGTGGGTCACTATTCATCAAAACCCCAAATCACAAATCAATCGGAGAAACTCGAGTTTCTTACCTCAGAACTGATGAGGAAGGCCTCTGGACTACTCTCCCTAGCCCTGGTGCAGCTAAATCACCGCCGTTCCTCATTAAACTTGAGCTCTCTTCAGTCTTTCTCAGAGAAGGGCTTTTTCTGGGGTTTCAAGGAATATGGAGGAAGGATTCAAGCTCAAACTGAGTTCTAGGGGGTTTGATGTAGTTGGGAATGTGATTTGGGTCACAAAACAAGGTTATGGAAGCTTGGGAAACTCTCCCATGGCAGACAGGGCGCTGGGGAAGAAGAAGAGAAGGTTTTCTCTTCCAAAAACGTGATTCTCCTTTTATACCGGGTCTGTCAGAGGTCTGGCGCGATCCGTGCCAGATCCCGCGCTACCCGCGCCAACTGCACCACCCTGGTGGCGCCAACTGCGTGGAACCCACGCCTCCAGCGCCAACTTCCAAAACCTGTGGCACCATCAGCGCCATACCCGCGCCATCAACGCCACATTCCAAACCCAGTTGGCGCAGCCAGCGCCAATCCTGGCGCTGGTCGCGTGGAAAACCAGGGGAAATGGGTGTTCCAGGCCACTTCCTGCTCTACTAGCGCCAGCTGTGGCGCCATCCGCGCCGGCTGCAAAGACATAGCACCCCTCGCGCCACTTTGGCGCCCTTCGCATCATGTTCCAGAGAGTCTGGCGCTGATCGCGCCAACCCTGGCGCCAATCGTGCCACACACCACACATGGTTTTTTCAGCAGGACCTCTGGCGTGATCCGCGAGGAATCCCACGCCATCAGCGCCAGGACTCTGGGGTATTATATTTATGACCCTCCAAAACCCCCTTCAAACCATGCTCCTCCCCCTTCCCATCGTTAAGTTACATGACATGTTATTGTCATCCACCTTAGCCCTGAATTATGAATGGTACCTTTGCAATTGTTTTCCAATTTTCATTCACCCCCAATTGTGA
Source organism: Glycine tomentella (assembly GCA_007407185.1). Classification (NCBI taxonomy): domain Eukaryota; kingdom Viridiplantae; phylum Streptophyta; class Magnoliopsida; order Fabales; family Fabaceae; genus Glycine; species Glycine tomentella. The sequence continues at coordinate 841,205 of PYAF01004861.1, forward strand.
ATTTAGTTTTCTGAATATTGTATTGGCTTACAACATCCCTGCTTATTTTGCATGTTGATTAATTTTACTGTTTCACCCTTTAAACTTTGTCTTTCGTGGCAGGTTCCTGTTTGTGAGTATAACAATATCCACAGTGAGGTTAATGCTATCAACCAAAAGCAAACAGGAAGGTGTGTGGATGTTCTTACTACTGGTCTAGTTTTCTAATTTAGTATGTTCTATTTGTTTGCTGACCTACTAAACATATTCAGCTTAGCAGTCTGTGATCTGTCCTACTTGGTAAAACCTGAGGATTGGTGTTGCTTCAGAAACTTTAACTACACTCATTGAAATTGTTTCCAAGTATTCACAGAAGGATTGCCTCTCAAGATACAAAACATTGACAAAGTATGTGGTAAGGAATACCATATGCTTCCAACTTTGGATAGGATTATTCCAATTATTAAAGTATTTAAATATTTTTGGACTTAAGTTCTACATATAATAAAGTTGAGAAGTTTTTTGCACTGTAAACTTGAGAACTCAGATTATATGTACTTCATCCTTTCGCTCGTAGTAAGTACCTAGTAAGGTTATTTTTCACATGTTCGTGCATTGTTGCTGAGTTTTTTTTCCTTTTTATTTTTTTATTGTAACAAAACAGTTCAAGAGTTGGGCATTAAGGAGCTTCTGATAGTGAAAGCGGTCTGTTTTGCTATAATTTAACATGCATTCATTAGATCTCATTCATCATAACCTCATATTCAAAAGCATCAACACAAGGGTCTGACATATGCAATTTAATCTGAGGGGGCATAAATAAAGAACTTGTAATTTTTTTAATTTTCAAACTTTCAGAACATATGGATTTATTGTGGAGTGAGAAAATAAAAACACCTGGGAAAGACATCAATCCGTGCCAAAACAAATGTTCTTTTTCAGTGATTGAATTGAGCCACAAAGCTTGCTATCAATTGGCAATGGCATGTTCTTAATTGTTGTCAGATTTTTTTGACTATGGAAGAAGTTATGGGTCCTATGTTTTCAATTCCAATTGATGGCTTATGTAGGTTTGAGTTTTTTTTTCCTTTTTTTCTGACCTGTATGTTTTAGTTTCTTTTGTAAAATTGATTGACTATAATTAATTATATAAAATCATAGTGAAATTCATATCTATAGGCAAAAATTGATGGAGAAGGCTAACAACTTTATAATAAACAGCAACCTAAAAGTCCCTATGAATCTAACCAAAAGATAGTCTCAGGCTAAAAATGTCTACTGATGAAGACCGTGTTAATTTGGCCATGAAAGACCCCCCTTTGAATGATCGTCCTACTATTACACTGATGAATGGAGTAAAAAAATAAAAAAAATATTCAAACAATAAAAAGAAAAGAAAACATAAAAAAGGAAAAAATATATAAATAAGGAAAGAAAATGTAATAAAAATAAAAAGGATAGAGAGATAACAGAAAAAAGAAAAAAAGGCAAGGAAGATGATAAAACAAAAAAAAAGGGAAAGAATAAAGAGGAAGAGAGAGAAAGAAGATTATAAAAGGGAGAAGTATGGACACATAAGTACACATATAGAAGAAATAGGACACACAAATTCCAAGAGAACAGAAAGAGTAACAAAATTGTGTCATTTGGTATTAGAGTGATGTTGTTACACTTCTAAAATAAAATAAACTGCTATTTGCGTTCTTGGTTTTTACACATGCAACTCCTATCATGTTGGGCTAAGTCCGCTTTTGTTAAATCTGAAACGAAATAAAAATAAACTTAAACTACTATTTACACCTTCTTTTTTAACACACGCACCCTCTACCATGTTGGGCCTAGCCCATTTTTGTTAAAAATAAAAAAATTACTATTTACAAATCGTTCTTTGTTTTTTTTTTGTTACTATTCAATAGCCTGAAATTATCAATCATGCTGAAATATTAACAGTTTTGGACTATTAATTGCTTTGAGCATGACTTTAGATCCAAGAAACAGGAACAAGTCATTTAACAATGATTGATATTTGCAAACTTGTTGATAAATTTTATTCTAAAGATTTCACATAACAGGAAAAATTGCCTTTGAAGATGGAGTTACAACATTTTGAGCTTGACATTCCTAAACATTCAGATTTGATTAATTTATCAACTACATCTGAATTATGTCAATGGCTAGCAAGAACTGAAAAGTCCACCTTTATCCTCTTATTGATAGAGTGATTAGACTTGTACTCACTCTTCCAGTTTCTACAACAACTACTGAAAGATCTTTCTCAGCTATGAAGATAATCAAGACCAAACTAAGAAATAGAATGAAAGACTAATTTCTTATTGATTCTTTGATTACATACATTGAAAAAGAAATTATTTTGAGCTTTAGCATGAATTTAATTATAGATGATTTTAACAGTATGAAAACACATAGAGTAAAAGTCAAGTGAAGTGATCTTAATTTCTGTAATAGATTTTTTTTATTTTTTATATATTAGGTTTGTATTGTCTTCGGAGTACTTTATTTATGATATAGTTGTTTTTTTATGTTCGTCTCCTCTCAATAAAATTTCTGCATTCGTCATCGGCTGTCAAAGCATTTGATGTTTGCAGTGCACCATGTCCATGCACAGTATCTAACTTCATCCAAAATGTTGGTTGAGTCACAAGGAGTAGCGTTGAACTTGATGCTATTTCTAAGAAGCCAAAGTTTCCAAATTACAGCAGCCTCTATGTTACAAAAAATGGTCTTGGAAGCTAGCAAGTGCTACCTTTATATCTCCACCATTGGTATGTAGCATTGTGTCCAGAGATAGTGAAAGAATTTACACTAATAAAAAAATGTAAAATTTTTATACCTATCTAATTTAGAGATTCTAATTTATAGCACATAACTAGCTAAGATATATTCATATGCACACAATCCACATGATCCACATGGTATATTAATTGTTGCATATCTTCTGTTTTGGTCAGCCAAAATAAAGTATATTAGATAAGGATACTAAACCTATATGCCAAATACATAAAAAAAAAAAAAATTGTCCACTAAACTGTAGTCATACCAAAAATTTTCATTTTGATAACAGAGTACTACTTAATGTTACATCTTCTTCTTTTCATTTCTATATTATCTATATTTTATGATATAAGGAAATTTTGCTAATTGAAATATAGACAAATGGATAATGTATTAATGTTGGATTAATTCTTTGTTATATCAGTTCATCCGATGCTCGATGGTACAAATCATTGGTTGATGATATAATTTTACCATTTCATTTTAAAAAAACGGAAATAAAATTATTAAACAAAAAAAGAGAGGAAAATGATAAAAAAAAAATTATCGGAACTGTTTGAGACTTTGAGGAGATTTTTGCGGCTTGAGGTTGAGGAAGTGCGAAAGCGAGTGATGCACGGATTTGCTCTTGTGTGAAGCTTGATTTCTTTGGTTTCCTTCAGAATTGGTTCCAGCAAAAAAAGTGTCATTACAAATCAATTGAATTTTTTTAAAGTTAAGGGATTATGAAACAGAGGTGACAACTTCGTGGAGTTATGTTATTCACGGGGAAGCATACATTTGGGACTCCGAACGACGGCGCCACAAGAGGAAGGAACCTAACCACAAGAGAAGCTAAGATGCAGCAAGAACGAGGAGACGACGAATGACGACAAGAGGAAGGAAGAAGCTGCAACTGCGAGAGGAAGGAAGAAGTTGTGCTGCGAGAGACGATGGATTAGGATTTATAAAATAAAATACCTAGAAATAAAAAATGACATTGTTTCACAATCCACATAGAAAAATAAAATTAAATGACTCAATCCGGGTCAACGGGTCACTGGTTCGACAACTGACCCGGTCAGATCACTTCGGGTTGATCCAAGTTGAAAGCATATTTGATCCAGCAATAGACTTGACTCGATCCAATCACAGGTCACAGTCTGATCGACTGTGTCAGTCCGGATTTTAAAACATTACTTATTTGAACTTTTCCATGGTTGGTCGGGTTCAGTTCCAATAGACCAAAAGAATTTAAATTGAGCCAACCAAAGTTAATTTATTGTGGATTGATGGTGATAAAATTAATTTTATAAAATTGATTATGGTTAGAATCAGTGTTGTGAAAACCGGTTCGGTCATTGAAACGATCGAGGTAGTGGGTCAGTGATTTAGTGGTCCAACCGGTGGGTCAGTAATTAAACCGGTTTGAACTGGTCTATATTAAAAATTTTAAAATTATATTATATATAAGTATATAACTAATATTATTTGATTAAAAAAATATACTCAAAAATTCAAAATATCAATTGAAGTATTAAAGTTGATAATATAAGTAAAGTGTATTAATAATAAAATAGAGTCTAAATAACAACTAATTAAATTAAAACACAAGCCCAATTTTTAATTAAAAAAAAAGAGCAAAAGGACTACAGAAATTAATAAAAGGGGTACGAAAAGGAAATGGAGGCCCAAATCTATAACCTAATCCTAATAATATAGGTGTTGCGCAACAGCTGCTTCTTCTCCAATTTCATTTGCTGGTTGCTTCATGGCTGGTGCGGCGCTTCCATTTTCATTTGCTGCGCACCTCTTCCTCTCCTCTATGTTCATCACCTCTCCTCTTCCTCTTCCTCTTCCTTTCCCTACTGCGTGTTTTCCTCTTCCTCTTCCTTTTGTTTTTCTAATGTGCCATATTCACTTTCTGCTGTGCGTTTGAAAACCGTTCGGTTTGTCCGGTTTTGGCCGATTTTGGCCGTTTTGGCCGGTTTTAGACGGTTTTGGCCGAGTTTGACCAAGTCAACTGCACGACTGTTTTAATAGCAGAACCGGATCGGTTAAGCTACCGATTCCCGGTCCAACCAGTCCGATCGGTCGGTCCGATCCGGTTTTAATAACTTTGGTTAGAATTGATTATAAGATAATGTGATTTTTGTTTAGATAACAAATATAAAAAAAATTAAGAGAACATTATTTGGATATTTTGAATCAAAATTGATTTTGAATATTTAATTATTAAAATAGGTTTTAGTTATTTGTACATATATTATGTAATTTTTATTTATTATTTATTATTATATTGATATTATTGATTATGAATTTAAAATAAATAGGTAGGTTATAAAAAAAATATGATAAAATTAATAATTAAAATATTAGTTTGTGAAACAAAATACATCTCCTAAATAAAAACTTGCAATCTAAATTAACATAACAATGTATTTATAATTAACATGTTTTTTGTTTGTTGAATATACATATATTTAAAAATTGATTTTCACACTCAATGATATTTGAGAACTTGCTATCAAAATTGATTTCGAATGTCTAATTATCAACATGGGTTTTAGTTATTTGTAGATGCTTATGTATTGTAATGTATTATATTGATATTGATATATAAATTACTGTTATTAACCCACGTTTGACTGAGAAAAACGCACGTTCAATGGATAGTAACGCGAAAACACATATACATTTCATCTATTTTTCATCCATTCAAAACTGACAACCCGCCCGAACCCATCCATTGGACTTTTTTTTACTTGGTTTTTGGGGTTTAGGGTCTGGTGACGGGTTTATGCTAACCCCAGTCCAAATATTAATGAGATAAAAATAGGGAGAAAATCCAAACAAGTCAACTTAATCACTTGTAGGAAATAAGTTAACATATTACAAAATAAGTGAACATGGGATACAAAATAAAATACAACAATATAAAAATATAACACTAAAATACCATTGGTAGGTCCTCCTCTTCCTTCTCTAGTATGTACATTCCGCATTGGAGCTGGATTGTGCGATTGTTAATGCTTGTTTTGTATTGTATAGGTATAAACATCGATGACTTCAGTAACTATCCTTAGGTCAAGCATGGTCTAAAGATCTTGAGCTATCTTGTCAAACATTTATATATATAAAAAAAGAATTATATAAATAATTACTATGAATGTTTGATTGTTGTTCGATACATAAGATATATATATATATATACACGTACACGACAATCATGAGAATTGCTCAAAGAATACTCTAACTGGCTAACTCCAATCAAAAAACAGAAAAGTGATTCAAAACGGCCCTAAGTATCCCTTGTCACTCACCCACAAACAATCTTTATTCACAAGCGCTCCTCTAGTCTCAAACTCGAAAATCATTTTGGTAGATTTATCGGTTTAACTAAGAACACGGGACATGGCGTTAAATATAATTTCACCCCTCAAAATATATGAACTTTTAAATTAGGTAAAACAAATAGAAAAATTCGAACAAACAGATATGACAGAGAGAATGATATATAACCGTTGGAAATGTAAATTTTTTTGCGTGAACTCAGATTCTATCATTTCATTATTTCAATAAAAATGAATGGGCATTAAGTAGCCAAAATGCCTACACGTAGCTAATAGCTATCTTTAACAAAGAAGCGAAAGTTGGAACCATAATGTAGAAACTTCCTAAAATTTTAACCATGAAAAATGTGAGGAGCTATAAGTCTATCTAGCTTTCTAATGCTATTGTTTTCTTATTGGATACATTGAAGAGCAAAGCATAATGGTTAATGTGAAATCAGAAGTTGAGGTTCATCCTGATCTTGTACCACCCTTTCTTGCAAGCACCCACAAGCATCCATCCACTCTTGGCAAAATTAATTCTGGTACTTTCAAATCTTCTCATTTTATGAACCTCCCTTTGGTGATCTTTTGGCCTTGAATCAAGAAATGAATTTTTCGACATATTGAATCCCGCCAACAAAATTAACTAGATGAAATTAAGTGACATGCAGGAGGGGGGTGAGGGGTGTCAAAGTCTTGATGATATGATTCTCTTGCTCTTTAATTTCCTCTAGTACGATGTCGTTGTCTCTTATAGAGTGCATTTTGAGATTGTTTTGAACTACGAGTCTACGACCAAGGTAACAGATCTTGACGCTTGTTCATTGGTTTAGAGGTTAATTTGTTTTAACCGTGGGAATTGGTAAAGTTAATTATGGAAAAATTTAAACGTTTGTTGCAGCATTACGTGTATTTAGTGTGTTATAGTCTCCTTCTTCTGTTTAGTTTATTGACTTATTCTCTAATTTTGGTCAGGATGAGTAAATAATCGTGTTCGATCATTTGGTGTGCTACATGTGTAAGTTATCTAATTCTTAGCTTCTCTCTCCAATTAGACTAAAAAGAGAAAATTGGCATATCTAGCTAATATTATATAGAGAGAGAGAGAAAGACTATACAGTGGGATAACTTTTAATAATATTTGAATTGAGTAAATAGTTATTTTTTGTCCATAATATATAAAGTATTAACAAATTAGTTCTCAAAAGATGAAAATTTAAATTTTTATTCTTGAAAGTAAAAAAAAAAGTGTGATAAATTCATTTGTTTATTAACTTCATATGTTAACATTAATGAAAGAGCCTATGTGGCATATTCAGGGACTAATTTGTCAGCGCTCTACATATTTAAAGACGAATTTATCAACGCTATATCCAAAATATAATTTAATCTTATATCTTCTCCCTTTTTTTAATAGTTGTAAGTATAACATTACAATAAATACTTTAAAAAATAGAAAAATAAGCATAAGTTAGAATAAATATAATATAAGCATAATATTGATTGCTAAGTATAATCTTTCTGTTACTCTGAAATTTCTATTATGAAAATATTAGGTAGTTATAAAATCAAGTCAGGTCTCAGTTTTTTAAGGATTAACTTAATGGTTTTGCATTTTAATTTGTTTGAGTCTCATATTTTTTGTTTGAAATTTCTAATGTAACAGTACCTTATCCAAAATATGAGACTCAAACAAAAATGTATGTATAGTCATTAAGTTAATCTTTACAAAAAATGAGACTCAGCTTGATTTTGTCATTACCTAATGTTGTTACAGTAGAAATTTCATAGCAACAAGAAAATTATGTTTATTAATCAGTATTATGTTTATTCTAACTTATATTTATTTTCCTAATTTTTTAAGTGTTTATGTAATTTTATGCTTGCAATGATTAAAAAAAGGGAGATGATAAAGATTAAATTATATTTTGGATAAAAAGTCATTTTCATTCTTGAATATGTAGAACGCTAACAAATTTGTTTCTAATGTATCATGTATGCTCTTTCATTAACGGTAACGCACGAAAGTTAACAGATGGATGTATTTGTTGTACTTTTTTTTTTAACTTTTGAGGACTAAAATTTGAATATTCATCTTTCAGGGACAAATTTGTAAATGCTCTACACATTCAGGAACAATTATGATTATTTACCCTAAAATATAATTTAAGGGTAAATCTTTTCTCCATTTTTTAGCGTTGCAAACATAATAATATCATTGTAATAATCACTTAAAAAATAGCAAACATAAGTGAAAAGAAACATAATAATAACCATAATATTAATTAATAACCACAATAATTTGTCACAATAATGTATTAATGTTTATTTTGGATATTTTCTATTGTGATAGACAAATTATAGTTATTAATCAATATTATGATTATTATTATATTTCTTTTAACTTATGTTTGCTTCCCTATTTTTTTTAAGTGATTATTGTTATGTTATTATTATGGTTGTAACAATAAAAAAAAGGAAAGATTTACCCTTAAGTTATATTTTACCTTTAAATGAAACGAAATTTGGGGCCTAACGAAATTTGGTCAAAAAAACTACTGACATTTTGGTCCAATGAAAAGTTACTGACATTTTCGTCCAATGGTAACTTACTGACATTTTCGTCTAATGGTAACTTACTTACATTTTTGTCCAAAATCTATTCAGGACAATCATTTTTGTTACATTTTCGTCTCTCTGAGTCACATAGACTATTTCATTAACGGTAATGAATGAAAATTAATAGAATGATTAATTTGTCACATTTTTTACACTTTCAGATACTAAAATTTGAATTTTCATCTTTTACGAACGACGAATTTGTCAGTGCTCAATACATTTAGGGACGAAAATGACTATTTACCTTACTTTAATTTCAATATTGTAAATGTGAGAACATTAAGAAACACGTGGCCACAAAGCATGTGATATCCTTTAATAAATAGAAATTTTTTCTTTTATATTCAAAATTCTCCTATAGTAGAGTTTTACTAATCCTTCTGTTTTTATGGTAAATACTAACTGTGTTTTATAATTTTAATATATTAAATTTATCTTTTTATTTACTAATTTCTTTTAAAAAATGCAAATTATGAGAGGATCTATAGAAAGATATAATATTAAATATCGTTACTCTTTTATTCCTAAGTGTCCAGTGTATTTGTAAGAATGCAAAGTAAATTGGAATGGATATTCTGAAAACTCAATTAGCAATTTTTTTGCTTTATTTATTTATTTTATTTAATTTTATTTAGAAAAATAGAAAAATGAAGAAAAAACTTTTCTTTATATTTATATCATTCCCTTAATCGATTATGTATTATAAAAATAATAGTTTAAGTTGTCATTTTAGTCTCCCTATCATTTTAAGATGAAAAGAAAAAACAAAAAATATAAAAATTGAA
>PYAF01004861.1:856300-866667 GCA_007407185.1 Glycine tomentella
CTTTTTTTTTTTATTATTGATAGTAATACATAATATTTTAAAATTTTAAAATTTTCACATTATCAATAATAAGTTAACAATTATTAATAAAGATAAAATTAATACATTATTAACATTTAAAAAAAATAACAAAACCAACTGCATTAATTCTTTTTATTGGTCCACATGATTTATATCCAAAGTGTCTTATAATAAATACCGAAGGGAGAATAATTTATAAAATTGATATTAGTATAAAATCTTATTATATTTACATGAGAAAAAATAATTTATTTAAGATAATAATTTGTATTTGATTTCAATCATACCTAAAATTTCCATTGGGTAGCTTCTTTGACCCAAAACGATGATTATTAGGTGTAATGTACAAGCATGAGACGTGAGTAAGTCAAACCCTAGTCTTCAATTAAAGAATTGGATGGTGACGTCTAGTCTCAAGTTGAAAAAATAACCACCATCATTTCCCTAACTACCATTCCCGCGAACAAGAAGAGAAAGACTCGTAGTTGAAATTTGAACTTCACGCTTTCGCTTCACTTAACTGAAATTCGAACCTTCTTCTTTAATACACTCCCCACACACTCTCTCTCTCACACAGTCACACTTGTTTCTCTCTCTTGAATGGCGGAGCAGCCCGACTCCACGGCCGTGATTCCTCCTCCGTCCGCTGCATTGCCGGAGGAAAGTCTGCCCGGCAGCTCTCAGCCGCCGGTCCGGTCCGTAAGAGGCGGCCGGGGTATCGTCGACGGCTCTGCCGCCGTTCTTAGGGACGATACCTGCTCCTGCTTCGTCGTGGTCTTCAGCTTTTGGTTCTTCGGTAAGGGAGAATCTTTTCAATCTCTGTGGAACTCTGTTCTTTTTCATTGGTTCACATTTATAGTTGTTAATTAAAGAATTTGAATCATTAGACACTGAATTGCGCTTAATTTAGCTGTATCACACTTTCAAGAACCAAATTACCGATTGAAAATGGTGCTCTAAGAATTGTGACATGCATAGACAAGGGAATTACGTACAAGTAGAAAAAAATTATCCAAAATCGTTACTATCACTGTTATCGTTAACGTGATTTTTATTTTTTTATTAATTTAACTTTTTGTTAATTAAATTTAGACGTAATTTGTTAAGTTTTTTTTTTTAATGTTATTTTCTAATTAAAATTGGAATTTTACTTGGAAAAGGTATGCTGATTTTTATTTCAAATTAAGATAAAACTTTAATTCTAATTAGAAAATAATACTAAAATATACGATAAATTACATTGAGGTTTTTTCCATTTGTTAATTGGTTACTAATAAGACCTTATTATTAAATTGAGTAGTTATATTTTTATTCTAATTTTCTTTTTTCATTTTTATTCTATTTTTTCTTCTATTTTCATCGCTTATCACATTTATAAAAATAGTTTTGTGGGCTCCTTACAATATATAAAAAATAATGATTTTATCTGTGTAATTTAATATATGCATGTTTTTAGCAAAACCTTGTTTTTTCATAGTACCCCTTGAACTGACGTTTTGACTCTGCCACTACTTGAAACTACTGTTGCATGTTGGGTAGACCGTTGCTTGAATGTGTATAATTTTTATTTATTTGTTTTTATTAGAATTATGATTTCTGAAACTCACATTGCAATCTAATCTACAGTGTCAATGACTATGATACTGGGGGTTTACGGGTCCATGACCATCGTGCTGGGTCCAAAATCATCAATTGTTTTCCAACCTAGTCCCGTGTTCGTACAATCTGTGAAGGTCAGTAATCATTGCTATTTTTATTTGTCTGTGTTTGGATTTGTAGTTAGTGAGTGTCTTTTGTAAAATGGATTTTTTTTTTTCATTAGGCAGAAAACTTAAAGGCAAACCCTGGCCCTGGACCCATTCTTTACGGGACATATCGGTATCCCCCTCTTGATGTTGTTACCACTTGGGGAGAAAGTTGTAATGTGTCTCTTCCCTTTGGCTCATACAAGGCAAGTATATCTGTATATGTGTTTTTCTCCTTTTCCTTTTAAGTTTTAAGTTAAGAGAAATGCTGGTACTACTACACTCTTAAATTCAGATATTGCAAAAGAAACTGATACTACTCTTGTTATGTCTTCCACAGGAATGGAAATATTATCTGAATAGTGGGTCTTCACTAAATATTTCGTTTCATGTGAGCTCTAGGAGCTCTTCTGTTTTCCTTGTAATTTCAGAAGGTATGTACATGGTTTCTACACTGCATACTTTTATATATCTCTTACATGGGAATTTATCCTCTCACCTTTTCAAATTTCAAATCACAAGGTCATGTGCAAGTTCTGTGTCTCTCTCTGGATATAACATTAATAAGTGAGGTCCTATAAAAATTAAAAAGAATAGTAAACACAGAACTTGCACATGACCTGCACAGCTCATTAACATCCCTGATTTTAGTTATCATGAAACTCAAGCATATACATTATTATTTAGTGAACATGTTATTCTGATGGCCTTACTTTCAGGGGACGGGAGCCTCACTCAGTGGCTGGAGCACCCAACAGAACCTAATACAACTCTGTCGTGGAATGTGATCCATGGTAAGACACAAAAAACAATATCTGTGTTTATGTCAATCCTATACTGATGTTGCTTTGTTTCTTTATAGGAACTGGTATGATTACACAGGACATACTCTGGTCGTCTAGCTATTATGTTGCATTGGGTAATTTACATGAAGATGTGGAGGTATTTCTGTAAACCTATACTATACTTGCTCTGGTGGGCATAATAATTATAGGTTCTTTAGCAATGACTGAAGGGAGGGCATGGTGTGTTATTTTTCCTATCAGGATCTTCAAACAAAGTTTCTGTTAAAATACAGATAAAACTGGTATTAGTTGACAAAATCTCTTGTTAAACTAAGTAAGAAAACATATTCAGAGATTATAATATTTGAATTGAAACTTAAGTTGTGATGGCATGGTGTGACTTATTCCGTGGATTTCATCATCTCTTCAACATAGACTTGGACTTACATGTTTGAAAACCTTTGAATATTTGGTTGTTAAACTTGAACATTAGAACATGACGCGGAGTTGTCCCTCATACTTCATCTTGCATTTTTACTGTCTACGTGTCTTAAATCTAATCTCATGTATCTTCGCTTGCTTAGTGACCAGAGAAAACAAACAGAGATCTCGCAAAACTTAAAATAGAGAAGCCAACTTAGAACAGATTAGGTTAGTGTTACTTTTACACCATATCATAATATTAATTATTCGAAGTTTAATTTCTCCATTTACATCTTTTTTCCAAAAATTCTCATAATTTTAATTTTGAACACATTCATTTCAGTTCAATTGAAGTAATCGTCATAATACCTTAAATTAGTACTGTATTTGGACATTGTTATTGTTTCAGAAAAGGCCTTGTTGCATATTAAGATGGTGTTTTAGTAATGATAATTCTGGACCAGAGTGTTCTGAGTGTGGGAAAGCTGGGGTTTGATACAATTAATCTTAGATTTTGTTAGTTAATACTTCTCATACATCGGAGTCAGTTTTTTTTTTTCTTTTCATTATTATGACTTCAATGTGGGCTTATATGTTATTGAGCATTGTATTTATTTATTAACTAGGTGGCATTAAACTTCAGTGTGAGGGCCTCCTTGCATAATACAACGAATGCTTACTACAAATGTGCTCTTACCAATGGTCCATGCAGTTTGAATATTTTCTTTCCTGATGGAAGTGCTGCTGTCTTAGTTACTCCTGGTCCACAACAGGCAAGATTATTACCATATACTAGCTTCAAAGAAATGGCCATCCTTACAAAATAAAAATCATAAATGGGACATAAAATTATTAATTCTGCAACCTAGCATTGCATTTTGGTTTATAACTGAAGTCGGAAGCTTGAAAATCCTGTGCTTTTTCCCTCTCCTAAGAAAAATCAAATTCCCTATGACCTTGTGAAATGCATATTCTATATATTCTCAACTGAGGATATGAATATATTTCAGTTTACAACTTATTTATGTAACTTTTCTTTGATTCAGAATGCATCCAATGAGTGGTATGTCAAACTTTCCTATGGACCAAGATGGATGACCTATATTTTTGGCATTGGTAAACTCCTTACATAGTCAGCCTTTTACTAGCTATATCAATCTCAAATTACTTTATATCCACTATTTATGCTTTATGTTCCTACAGGTGGATTGACTTTGCTTGTGTTTGGGGCCTTCAACTACTTGAACCAGCTTCAGTGTGCTCATGAAGATAGAGCAGGAGTTAGATCCGAGGGAACAGCACCTCAGAGAGCCCCTTTGCTTTCTCACAAAGATGATGATCTTTCAAGCTGGGGTTCATCATATGAGTCCTTGCCACAAGATGAGGAGGATCTTGACTTTCTTCCAGGAGGTCCCATCGATGGGAAGATTTTAGGTGATGGTCAAACCAGTAATAATACACGGCGTCTTTGTGCTTTTTGCTTTGATGCTCCAAGGGACTGCTTCTTCCTTCCATGTGGACACAGTGTGGCTTGTTTTGCTTGTGGAACTAGGTAATTCATTGTTATAACAATTAACGACTAACACTACTGCTAAATTCCTAGAGCAATTTTGTTTACTAATAGCTTCACATATAGCACGAGAGATGAATTGGGGACTCAAGTTATTTTCCCCCAATTTTTCTTATAGTATTTCACAACTATAAAATAAGTAGCACATGCCCAAGAATTCCCATTTCAAAAGAAAGATTGAACAAGTATAATTTCTTAAGAATTTGGTTCCCGCTTATTATTTGAGATGATTTTAGATTTACAAAATTAAAAACCTTGTTGGTCCACTTTGCAAGTCAATGTATTAACAATCTTTTTTCTATATATGGCATGAGATCTTCAGTGGCGTGCATCTCAATGCCTTTAGCTAATGCTTATTCTTGTTTGTTGATGATGTATGTTCAACCTTATCTATGCAGGATAGCCGAGGCAGCTGGCACTTGCCCTATTTGTCGTAGGAACATGAAGAAGGTTAGGAAGATTTTCACTGTTTGATCAGTGCACTGCCTTGTGTAGAGATTAAATGAACAGTCACCAGAATCATAGATTACCTTTTATGTACTCAAGTACAAATTATTTTCTTGTCAATCATTAACAATGATCAAGCAAATAGTGTCTGCTGGTGAGGGTCGTATTGGCCATTGCAACATTGCCTAGTGTAATAGTGACTAGAGATCAATAGCCACCAGAATCATTGATTACATTTTATGGATTCAAGTACACATCATTTTCTTGCCAATCAACAACAATGATCAAGCTAATGGTGCCTGCTGGTGAGGGTCTTATTGACCATTGCAGCAAAACCTGAGAAGGTGTGTTTCCTTCAAAGGGAGAGGGGAGGCAAAGAGGGATATCATTGTTTGGTTTGGTTCAAGAAAACGGTAGAAGAGAGGGATATCATTGTTTTATTCTTATAAAATAATAACGGGAAGATAAAATAAAATATGCTGATAATTTATTTTGTAGAGTGTAATGGTTAGTAAGGAGAGAAAAAGAAAAATATGGATAATAATATGTTATTTTATTCTTATAAAATAATAATGGGGAGATAAAATAAAATCTCATGATAATTTATTTTGTGCGGTTTAAAAATTATAGAATATAATGGTTATGTATTGTTTGAATTAATTTTACATTGTCAATCCAATTTAAATAAAGTTTGTGTGACTTTTAAAGTAGTTATGGTAATAGATAATAAACTTATTATATCAAAGAAAATAATTTGTGATTTGATGATTTATAATGTGAATGCATAGCCTTTTTTCTTATTAATTTATCTTAAATGTTAATCATTCATTTTTTTCATATATTAAAATATACAATAAAAATATGAAATTAGAAGAAATGAAAAAGGAAAAAAATAGAAATTAATCAAAACATCTTACATTTTAATAGAAAAATAGTTAAATATTAACAACACACTCTCTTACAACTTATTAAATATTTTTTTTAGTGAATCATTAAATGCTTAAAATCACTCATAATATTATTTTGATCATTGAAGAAATAAAACAGCAACAAAACAAGACAAACGAACTAATTACATCTAGTCAGAGACACTCCCAAATCATTTGCTAGGACTAAGAAATATCTACTGGACATTGGTTCCAGATCGACAAAGTAGAATCATTTTGAGCTCCTTTATTCGCACAAGCATCAGCACAGAAGTTACTCTCCCTGTCGCAATGACTAAACACAAACTTCAGACAGATTGGTCAATTGCAACATTTGAATCTGAATGACAAATCAACTTATGCCAACCCTTAGACCAAGCCTACTTGATGCCATGAAGAATAGCTTGAAATTCAGCATTAAGAATGGTAAGTAGTAATTTCACAGAAGCCTGAATAGCCAACAAGATAGTTGCCATGGTTGTTTTAAATTATGCCGCCAAATCCAGATCTCCCGGGATTGCCAAATGAATTTCCATTAGAGCTTAATTTCACATAATTTTCCAAATGAGGACTCCAGGAAACCAGAATATTATTATGAGGTCTAGGAGTACTATGTAAAGCATATCTCGATATTTTTGTCAAGACGACATCTTATTTTTTACTATAATTTTAAGAATATTTGTTGCTATATTTTAGGAATTTTTTATATTTTGTTGTTTTTTATTTTAAGAAATTAGGAAGATAGATCATATTTAATTAGGGAAAATAGGAGATATGATTCTTATTTAATAAGAAAAATTAAGATGATACGATTCTTATTTTTTCTTATTTAGTTTTATTCTTTCTATATATGAAACAATTTTATGTATTCACAATATATTGAGATAAAATGAAATGGTAAGGCTTTTTCATGCATCAACCCCTCTAGGTAATTTTATGAATTAACGAATTATTACATTACATCAAGTATGAGATTCTCAACTTAATTGATGATGGATCAATCTATCTGAAGTTTGTGGTCAGTTTTAATACGAAGCCCTAACACACTTC
Source organism: Glycine tomentella (assembly GCA_007407185.1). Lineage (NCBI taxonomy): Eukaryota > Viridiplantae > Streptophyta > Magnoliopsida > Fabales > Fabaceae > Glycine > Glycine tomentella. Next base: position 863,268 of record PYAF01004861.1, read on the forward strand.
CTTATCGGTGAGGAAGTCTTTTTTACCTATTATAATAGATTTCTCAATAAAAAAATAATAAAAAAATATTTTTATTTAAAATAAAATTATAATAAAATATTTTTATAATGTTTTCATCCTTTCTCTTTCTCATTCTGGCCATGGTCACCACACCAAACCTCCTCATCATGGCCACCGCACCTTCACCGCCCACCATGACCACCGCACTTTTAGAAGATGAGGAGTGATTTTTTTTCTTCAGTTTAAGCTTAATCGTGCGTCTCTATTGTGTCACGCTTTCTCTCTCTTCTTTGTTTCTCATTCTTTCTCCGACAAATCATCACCACCACGCCAAACCTCCTCACCATGGCCACCGCACCTTCACTGCCCACCATGTACTCCACTTCCATTGTCTCTTTTTTCCATTTTGCAATCTCACACAAAACGCACACTCCAATCAAGTTTTCCAATCTCCATGTTCTGTTGTTGCCTGGTTTTGCAATCTACTACCCAAAACGTAAACATAACAAAGATCAGCAGAAATCCACAGTGACGAAAAAATAAAATAAACAACGGCTTGGTTGATTTCCGTCTTGTTGGTTTATTTTATGTTGCTTGACTAAGTCAAAACAACATAAGGTGGTCCACTCACCTTATCTTCTTAGGAATAAGTTATTGCTAATCTTATCTCTTATCTTAGGAATAAGTTGTTACTAATCTTATCTCTTATTTTAGCAACTATGTCCACATTTTATGCATATAAAAAAATAACATCTTTGATGGGAAGATGTTATAAAAGGAGATGTGCACCATGACCAAGGTCCTTGTGCTTGCTATCTGAAAAAACTCAATATACTATCAGTGAGTGATAGTGAAAGCATAAAAGATCCTTAAGCCAAAAGTCAGATTAGTTTGAAGACTCATAAACTGTTTACAAATTACTTGACTCACTGACAACTACAAATCATCTTTGTAGCAAACAAGAATAGCAATGGCGGGAGGTATTTATGATCTTAATTTTTCCGCGCTTAATCTAATTACTTATGTTGTTTATGTATAAGCATGATTAGATTATTTAGTTTTTCTTACATGTCTCCTTCATCTCTTCTCCTTTCTTATCCTCGTTCCCCCTCTTCTCCCAAACGTTCTCATCTAAAAATGACACCCCAAGATCAGTCGTTAACCTCGTGCACGTGAAGTGGAGGAAGAAGAGAACTATGGCTTGTTTGATGGAGTCGAAATAGGTGAGGGGTCTACCATTGGGACCGGTGGCCCCTTTCATTTCGACGAGGCATTGCATCGATCTCGCTATGGTGACAAGGAGAAGGGTTTAGTGAGGCTAGCAAGCTTGACCAAGGAGGAGAAGTAAGAGACAACAAAGACACAACAATGACGACACAATGGCGAGGAGGGTTGGCGTGGTGGTGGTGGGAGTTGCAATGAGGTTGAGACTGGAGAGGAGAGCGCCGTTGAGGAAAGAAGGATTGTGAAGTATATATGAAAAAAAAACAACAGAAAATAAAATAGTTTTTAATAATTTATCTTTTTATTCTTTCAACCTCTTATTACCAATCAAATGTGACTATACCTTCTTTAATCTCAACCATTAAATATTTTATAAATATATCCAATGGTAATAATCAATGCTTCATGGATATACATAAAAAATGAGTACTTCATATTAGACTTTGCAGAAGTTTGTCTTGGAATTGTTTCACATTTCGAGTATTTCAAATCTTTCAAATCAGCCTTGATGTGATGTGTCTTCACAACCAAATTTAAATGTCTTCACTATGACCAGGAGAAAAATCCATACGAAGCAAATTCCAAATTCTGATAGCTTTGGGACGATGAACTAAAACGTGAAAAATAAATTTAATATCAGCTCCACACCTGAAACAATGAAAATCTAAAGATAAGTGATGGTTAGCACGAAAAAGGTATGTCAAACTCCGTCCTTACATACAAACTTGAATATATTTAAGTATCTTTATAAATACTTATTCTTTGATTTCATTCTCAAGCATTAGGAGATAATTTTAATTTAATTAGTAGTCTCAAATTCAAGTCTTAGATAGTGATTTAATTTGACTCAAACAAAATTATGTTTAATAAAAAAATGTGTGTGATATATACTAAGAAGCGCAAATTCAAACACGGTGTCAGTGTCAGACATAACACAGACACATACATGAGAACCTGTCTACAATAAAAAACATGGGACACGGGAACAAAGCACACCCACACCCACACACACCCACACACCCTAAGTGAATATAACATTATTGTTGCTTAAACAAGGTTGTCACTTAATAAAGTGGAGAACCTTGCTTATGCTAGTATATAGGCAAAGACCAAAGGATCCCTGGAATGCTCTTGCTTAAAAGAGTAAGGTTAATGGCAAGAATTGTCAAAAAAGCTAGTTATGGCCTTGAGTGCTTCTTTGGGGGGCTTTCTAAATATGTTCAAAACGTATACAACTATGTTCTATGAAAAGTTACAAAGGAATTGAAGGTTATAAAATATTTTATGACTTCACAGTTAAAAAAATTAGAAATCGTAACATTGGTTACGAATTTCAATTCAGAAGTCGTAACAAATGTTAAGACTTACCTCCTTTTCGGTATTAATTCAAAATCGACCTCTAAATGGTAATTAATGAAAAAGTATACTCCCGATTGGTCATTTTGCCGAACTTGGTTGAGTGATATATGTGATATTATATACTTATTGTATTTATTCCATTAAGGAAACCTTTTGAAGACAAAGAAAAATCAATAAATAGATGAAAGAGAATAACAAGTTTACAAAATATTGTAAGGGTTATAAGTGAAAAAATAATTAATGTTATATTAAAAAGTTCATATGATAGTTATTTTGGGATTTTTATTTTCTTCTTGCACCATAATTATTAGAAGATAAAAGAAGTATTAATTAGTTGAATATTTAATAGAAATTGAATTTTAAATGCACTCTTATTATTGGGGAGAAGGATAATTAATTTTAATAGTATCATTAATGAATATTAAATTCATGTACTTATTAATCAGTCATTATGGATTTATTTATTATATTTATAAATTTTAATTTTAAAACTAAAGTTATCATATTTAAATAATAATAAAAATAACTAAAGTCACTAATATGTAATTATTTTTGGATTTATCACTTGTAATTATTTATAGATTACAAGTTTGGTAGTGTTTTTCTAAAAAAAGTTTGATAGTGCTTAAAAATTATTAATCTATGTGTCCAAAAATTGTTAATAGATAATTATCACTAATATCGTATATATTGAAATTCTCCGTCTGCTGCGTATTACATAGACACTAAAGACTAAAAGTCATTATTAATATCATATGTATTTTACTAAATTTATTATCATTATGATATGAGATATACATGTTTATTATTATTATTA
>PYAF01004861.1:866767-889454 GCA_007407185.1 Glycine tomentella
TAAAAAATACTTGTGGACTAGAAAAAAATATAAAAGTTTTTATTAAAAATTTAACAGAAAACAATATAATACTTTTATGATACATTATTCTCTTATATTTTTATGAATAATTGATTATTGATTTATTATTTTTATATATCTTTTAAGTATATATTATATATCACCTTTTTATGAAGGTAAATCAATACAATTTATATTATTAATATATATATATATATATATATATATATATATATATATACCATTAATTGTTACTTGACTTGCATAATAATAATAAAAATATTTTTTTGATTAAGGATTATTTTGATATTAAACAAGTTCGCTATTTGCTTAATTATCTTATGATAAAAGTTCTCAAATGAATTAGTTTTATACTTCACTTAATATTTTTTAATTTAATTTTTTTATTGGGTAAACAGTTTAACAGAAAGAGGCACCATCGTAAGTGGGGAACCTGCTTTCCTTTGCCATTTTCTAAATGTAAAAAGTATAAGACACTTCGTGTTACAAAATAAATAAATGATAAACAAAAAGTTACTTAAAGTAATATCTTCTACATCTACGTGACAACAAAATTACGTCATGTAAATTATTTTTATACTAACCCATTTGGGTAAATAATTTTTTTAACCCAATATGATCAAAAGGAATGAAAATAGTGTGTTCAACCCAATATGATCAAAAATAGAGTTTTTTTTTTCTGCATAAAAGACATAGATAGGTGACTGACAATAGATAAAAAATAGAATGATGATAACTAATTAACTTTTTTTAGCTAAATAGTAATTTTGGTCCCCTAATTTTCTAAATATATGATTTTAGTCCTTTTAATTTTTAATTGTAACGTTTGGTTTTTCTAATTTTATAAATTTTAACAATTTTGGTCTCCTTAGTAGATTATTAACAAATAATTCTTATTAATAGAGTTATTAAGTTAATTATAACTTAATTTAAAACCACTAACTATTAAAAATTTAATAAAAAATTATTAACCTTAATCCTCCACAACATTGTATTTCTTATATTTTCTACAAACACCTCTTCCACCTCCATCGCCACATGCGACTCCATCGACAATAACATTACATTTGGGTTAATAATCTTTTATTAAAGTTTTTATTTAAATTTTAATTTATTTAATAAATCTATTAATCACAATTATTATATAATAATCTATTAGAATACCAAAATCTCCAATTTATAAAGAGAAAAAATGTTACATACAAATAATGTAAAAAAATAATTAGTCATCTAATCACAATTTATCAAATTTATTGACTTTTGAAATAATTATTTCAAAATAATTTAATCAGTGATTTGTGATTGAGTGGTCATGTAAAACTATTTTATACTAATCATATATATGCATTAAACTCATTTATAAAGGCAAATGTTATAATAAAAAAATTAGGAAACCAAAATTTGAAAAATCAGGGGACAAGAATTAGAAGTTAACAATTTTTTCTTTATTTATTCAAAGACTAATTAGTTTCACATCTTATTATTTCATTAATTTTTTATTTATCTTCTACAGAATACACTCATTTTTTTATTTATCTTCTACAAAATACACTCATCTTTTTTATTTTCCACTTATTAGTTAGTCTAGACCTAATTTCTCTCCAAACCCACCTTATTAGCGAAAAGCAAGCAAGGGTTAGAGGTGAGAAACAGAGGACTAGAGGAAGCAATTTAGCCTCATTGAGTGAATACTACTACTTATACACATTATATTCTTCCACAAACATTTTAGTTTGATCAAATTCCCATGGTCTCTCTCTCTCCAATTAATTCCATTTAGCTTTTCCCCAAATCCCAATCCCTTTCTTTCGCTTAGATCCCAATCCAATTGGGTTATGGACATGCCTTCCAGTCCCCACACCGTTGAAGAGATCTTCAAGGATTACGGCGCCAGAAGAACCGCTGTTATTCGCGCTCTCACTCACGGTACTACTCTTCTCTTTCTTTCTTCCTACCCTTTGTTTCTCCATTTTGCTAATTACTTTTTTTGCCCTTTTCTTCTCTCAGACGTTGATGAATTTTACGGCCTCTGTGATCCAGGTAAAAGGGTGGTAAATTGGATCTGGTTTTATTTCTCGGCTCAATTTTGTAGTTTTGTTTTGTTTTGCAAATTTGTATTTTTTTTTCTCTTTCTCTGGTGTGTGAGTGTGAATTATGCATGGTTGTTGGAGTAAACAAGGTAGATTTTTTTTAGCACAAATGGGTGTGTGCGGTAATGTGAAAAAAACGTGAGTTTACTACGGTGTGTTTGGGTGAGCGTTTTCAGAATTTATTTTTGATTAAAATTGATTTTGGAGTGAATTAGTTTATGCTTGGATGTATTTCTTTTAAAAGTATAACAAAATTTATTCACGCAAAAGGTTGGTTCAATTCAAGATCGATTTTGGACTCAATCAATTTCTTAACATGGGACCAAACATGTGAACATTTACCTAAAGTCATGTTGTATTTCAATTTGATTTTGAATTATCCAACATGAATCCAAATATGCACTTTGTTATCGTGGGAATGTCAAATGATATAGCATTGGGTTTTTCTATGACATTTGAGTCCCCGTCATTGTCGTTAAAGGGTCACATCCATGTTCGTTTGCTGGGTTCTGAATTTTGATTTTAGTTAAATTGAGGTTTTGTAATTATTGAATAACGTGTTGTGTCTTTCTATTAAATTTGAAGTCTCTTGTATGTTTCTTTAAGATAAGGATAACCTGTGCCTCTATGGACATCCAAATGAGGCCTGGGAAGTAACTCTGCCAGCGGAGGAAGTTCCGCCAGAGCTCCCTGAGCCTGCTCTTGGAATCAATTTTGCTAGGGATGGCATGAACCGCAGGGACTGGCTTTCTCTGGTTGCTGTGCACAGTGATTCGTGGTTGTTTTCTGTGGCCTTTTACCTCGGGGCTCGTCTTAACCGCAACGAAAGGTATGATCTAGTTTGATGGATATATGCATGTATGTTTGTGATAATTCAAGTTCATTGTGGTTCTCTATCCATCAAGTACATTCTTGTGCACCTTGTTTACCATTGACATTATGGGTTACAATTTGGAGTTGGTGCTCAACAGTCATCTAAATCATTATGATTGATGAATGTCTACAGAAATTATGAAATTTTTTAATAATTTGGTGATGGTTCAAATTTCTCTGCCGTCTGTTGAGATCTGATGCTTGATAGGTTCATACATGCATTCCTTATTTTGCAGCAATTTTTTTTCAATACAATCTTATGTTACTGGCAAGATCTGCAGTGGTCTCCATCCAGCAATTTTTTTTTATAAAAGTATAAATTCAAATTTCAAGGTTAGCAATGGGAGTAGCCATGTTGACTAATCTTCCCCATGAAAGTTTGTGCATGTAATCAGGTATAAAATGTGATGACATTGGCAGTTTCAATTTACCTTTTGATGCAGCATTCAACATGTAAGTTTTGACTTTGATGGTGGGTTTCTGTATATTAATCCATGTTTATTTTCAGCAATACTTCAAGGGGAGAAATTGCCTATTTTTCAAAAGCTCTCTCTGAAAGCTGACAAAAATAAATGTGATTATTTCTTCAAAATAAGTTGAACCAAACACACACTAAAACAAATGTTGTCTAGTATTAACCGATACTGATACACCATTATTTCTTGCTTTATTTTTCGTTTTCTTTCTTAGAATCATAGTTTTAAATAGCGGGTAGCGGTCGATCCCAAAAATGCTATATAGCGGGTACTGGTAAAGCCGCTACTGTGAAGTCCATAAAAATACTTATATAATAAATTATACCACATATATAAATGCTATAAGATAAGAAATCACCCAAAATAGGAGGAAATGAGGAATGAAAAGTATAATACTACACATTCAAAACAAGGATTCAAGGAACATAAAGGAAGCAACATACTAATTCATTGAAAGTAACTAAATTAATAACATTCTAGGAACACAAAGGATCCAAGTAGAGTCAAATACAAATTTTCAGTGGCTCTTTCAAAGTCAAGAAAGAAAAGAACTAATCAAAATCATCATCAAACATTTTGCTGCTGCGGTGAAGGCTAAAAGAAGGAGGAGGCAGAAACAGAACCAATATCAAGAAGAAGGAACCTTACCAATTAAAATAGAATGAAGAAAGAAAGGGAGTAACGAGGCAATAAAAGAAACGAACCAAACCTACTGTGTGGGCTTTCTTTCTTTCTCTCGCTCCTGCACCACGAACGAACACGAACAAGAAGAAGAAGAGGAGGAGCTAGAACGGAAAACGGAGCAACGAAGCAAGCTTCATCGGGAGGGAAAGAGGGAGGGAAAGCACGGGATGCAGAGGGAGGGAGAAAGTGAAACACGTGAAAATGATAGGGAGGGAGCTTATCAGTGAAAAAGAAAGGGTAAAAGTTCAGACTACCCTCACTTATTGCTGGGCTTGTACCCTTTTACCCTTAACTTTCATTTAATTTTCAAAACAGTGCCCCCGATAGCTGAACACCTCTGCAACTCGCTTCTCTTCCATGTAGCGGCGCGATAACGCTGCACCATGCTGCCAACCGCACCGTCGCTACTGGAAACCGTCGTGTTGCGGCACGGAAGTAGCGGCTGGGTGCCGCAACCCGCAGTTGATGCGAGATCGCACGCTAAAGCGCCGCTATTTTAACCCTAGCTTAGAATCAGGTATAGTATTGAAGGGATTCTTGAGGGAAATATGTGCGATTGAGTTTCATTTGTAATGATTTGTTGTATTGTTTAATATGTTTTCACTGTTGCTCTGGATTCTTATAGTTTTTCCCAGTGCAGTCAATTTCATGTGATAGCACATTTATCATGCCAAAGCAGCCCCTGGTTTCAGATGTCTTTCATAATGTCACGTTATTGTGTAGTGTTGCTTATGGCTGTTGTGTCTGCTATTGTAACAGGAGAAAAAATCTAATTCTTCCCTTGGACCCTCTACGTTCTCTTCCATAACTGATTTTAGGGTTAGAAACCTTACTTTTGACAAAAAACCCATGCAATCTTCAGCCCTTTTTCCATCACCATCCTGGCCAGCCAAAGATTTTCTGTCCAAGATCAGTTTTCCCAGGCCTATTCTGGTATGTCAGTACTACTTCCATCTTCTTCCCTGTATACTATACAACACCATCATCCTATGCTCTGTTCGGAGCTTTCTTAATGCCCAATCACCTTCACCTGTGAAGCTCCAATCACACACACACACACACACACACACACACATATATTATTTTGATAGTATGTTAAGTTGTTTGATTTCAATTCCATCTGTTTCTGACCTCAGATATTGTTTCCAGCCTTAGATTAATGATGTTTGTGTCTTTAAACTGACTTTTGGTTATTAATGATGAATGAATGTCTTAAATTTTGAGTGCCTTTTGATTTTTGATCATTTATAAGTGTGTCGTATTGATGGTACATCAATTGATATTACACCTATTTTAATATGTAACTGCTCCTACTTTCTACCAATAACTTTCATAACTTCCCCTAACACTCAGTTCACATCACATATAAATTACTTACATAGTTTCTGCTATCTTTGGTATAGCGGGTGGTTGGCAATCTGCTATTTTGAAAATAGTAGCTGCTCTGCAAACTGCTATACTGTTGTAGCACTTTTGGGGTTGGTTGCTTTGCTATGCTATCCAGGATTGACTAATATGGTTTTCCCCCTGTGGCTTTCTCTTCAACTTGAAATTTCTGCAATTGCTGATTGGAAGAGATGTCTATATAAAACTTCTATTGAATTTCTTTACTGTGGTATTTTTGCTCAGCATCCGCTAGCATATGGTTCCTTCTGTTGATGGTTACCTCAACTCTTTATTGCAGGAATCGTTTATTTAGCTTGATCAATGATCTTCCATCTGTTTTTGAAGTTGTGACTGACAGGAAACCAGTTAAGGACAAGCCAACTGCAGATAGTGGAAGCAAGTCTAGGGGAAGTGCGAAGGTTAGTGTATTTCTTTTCTAGTGATAATTGTTTCTTTGTTTCTTGAGTAGCAACACTCTTTTAAATACACTCTTTATTATTAGCTGAAATTGTTTTGAAATTACAAAATATTGTAGCTCACATTTCTGATTTAATGATTCCTCTTTGTAATTTCCCTTAAATTTTAACCAATAGTAAAGAGTGTGTTAGAAGGAGTGTATTGCTGGCACTCTTGTTTTATGGGCTGGTGCAGTATTGATTAGTTTGAAGGTTTGGTTTGGTAATGCTTGTGCATACTGATAGTTTCATAAAAATAATGGAAGTCTGCATATCAATGTTATATGCAGCTTTTTTTTGTTTAACAAACAAAAGCACAGACAGCTTCTAGAAGTATGTCCTAACTAGCTTATTGTGTGAGGTGAGAACTGTGAATCCTGACCACTGACCAGAATTCAAAAAAGTTACAGGAAACAAACCTCATACATACACTAGGACTGAACGTATTGATATCTTTATTTCATTTCTTTTTTTAAGCATAAATAACACGAAGCCAAGCCTTAATATTTCTAGCTCCTTAAAGAAATATATTTCTGGCTCCTAAATTTGATGTCATTGTTGAAATAAGTTCACTTACTTCAGACACTTCCACTGTCACATTAACTTTTTCTAAGATAAATAAAACTAAAAACAAAGTAATATTATAAGTTGTTTGTACCATGATGTCTGTTTTTGTATGTTATTGGGAGCACAACTATTGGGGCTTCTACCTTCCGGTATGATGCATTCCTGTAAATTTATTTGCAGAGATCTAGTGATGGGCAAGTTAAAAGCAACCCAAAGTTTGTAGATCAGGGTTATGAGGAGGATGAAGATGAGCATAATGAAACACTTTGTGGAAGCTGCGGCGGAAATTACAACGCTGATGAGTTTTGGATTTGCTGTGACATATGTGAGAGGTGGTTCCATGGGAAGTGTGTTAAGATTACCCCTGCAAAGGCTGAGAGCATAAAGCAATATAAATGTCCATCATGCAGCCTGAGGCGAGGCAGGCCCTAGACTGAAGGCGATGGAATGGGTACATGTGAGGTGAGTGTTGTTTCGTGGTTGACAAGATACTGGAACTTTGTTACATTACTTACAGAAGTTCATGTAATGGGCATAGTATTGATGCTTAAGGGCGAATATATCAGGGATTAAGTTTGATTTTACCAGATAAACCGTTGGTGGATGTTACAGAGTATAGAATAGAACATTAATTTGATGATTAGTTTATATTTAGTTGAATATTTGCTTGAACTTACATATTGTAATTTTTTTATTTATTTTTAACATTGTTCAAGAAAACGAAACCTTTTCTCCTCCACAGATTCTTCTAATCAAACTTGCATTATGCTGCTTGATGGGTTAATGAAAAGATTATGTGAGTGGATACTTGAAGCACAGGACTTCTAATCAATTTCTTTGGAACTTCGTTGCTGTTTTTGAAATAAGCTTATTTTAACACCCTGAAAAGCTATTGTTACATTGAACGTCTTAGGACTTGGGTAATATTGTATGATTTCTTAGGTATGTGATTTGATTTTGAGATTTGAGTGTAGAAATATTGTTAGGGAAATTTCTTGTTCGAACACTTCATTTTGAAAAAATGGTTTCTTAGAGGTTAAGAGTACGTTTCGAAATCAAAAAGAAGAAGCTAGTATTGCTTCTTTAATCCTTAAAGTGCTTCTGCATTTTTTTTTATAGCAAATATTTACTTTAACTTTATCATCGACTTTAGATTAGTCCTGCATTTGTAAAACTTTCTCTGGTCCTTGAGCTATTAAATGGTTGGTTATGTTACTTCCTTCCTTGGAGACTAACGTGACCCACTTTTATCTGAGCTATTAAATGGTTGGTTATGTTACTTCCTTCCTTGGAGACTAACGTGACCCACTTTATCAACGTCCATGAATGATAAATCATAGCATAGATCAAACTTCCGAATCAGAAAAATTAAGTACTATCATATAACTTTGTATCGACTAAGTTCATGAGTTGAAGATAAGCGGACTCGAACCGCTGACATCCGCCACAGGGTAAACCTACGATTTTAAGTATTTAGAAATGAGGATATTCGAAGAAAGGTATCAGTGGTACTGGTATATAAAAAAATGAGAGAGTATAGATTGAGGTGGTTTGAGCACGTTATGAGACAGTCACTAGATGCTACTGTGAGAATAAAAGTTTGTTATCAAGAGTTCGATACAAAGAGAAGTAGAGGTCGACCGAAACTTACATGGGGAAATGTAGTTAAACAAGATCCAATGGAGTGAATATAGATTGACAGACAGTATGTCTTAGGACAGAGTGGAGAAAAACTATAAGCTTGGTGGAGGGTTAAATTCATTAATAGTTCTATGTTCCGGTCATTCTCTTGTTTTAGTTCTTTTTCTCTTCTTTTCTCCCTTCTTCCTTTCACCTTTTTTCTCTCTTTTGTCTTATTTTCACTTTTTTCTTCCCCTCTCTCTCATTTACGATTTATCATTGGGTTCATCTACCACTGACCACAATTAACTTGGGTTAAAGGTGTTGTTGATGAAGAACCAATTTGAAGAAGTTTTGCTAGAGAAGTTAGAGAACAACTAACATCATGTAGAATGATTCATATGTATGTCTTGCAAGTAGGGATGACAAAGTGGGTCAGCCCACCCAAAACGAGTCGGGCTGGCCCAATCCACCAAAAAGACGGGTTGGATTGGGCTGATCCACTTTTGCAAAGTGGACTGAAAATGTTAGCCCGTTCCACTTTAAGGTGGGTTGGTGGGCCAGCCCACCTAAAAAATAAAAAGTTAATTTTTTAAAAAAAGACAAAAAAAATTATAGAAGGAATACAAATTTAATTAATTTATTGCTACTGCAAGTAAATATATACATATTAAGATCAACTACTAGAAAGAAGATTTCATTCAGTGATACAATACAGTGAAATCCTTATATTAAGATAAATATATAAATAAATGTTAAAGAGTATAACAATTAGCAAAGATTGCAAGCTCCTTCTTGTTCAAGTGATCTCTGGAAGGCCTAGTTTGCCTCTTTTTGACAAAAATTCAGTAGCTGCTATGTATATTCATATAACACAGATCCTAGTTACTATACAAAGTGAAATACATTTTCATCAATACATGTCTCAGAGGTGCTACCTTGAATTGAACTATAGCAATTCCTTTTACTAGTTTTCTTCCATACTACAATTTCATCTTGTTGTGACAGCATATCCCAGCAAAGGTTTTCAGCAAAACTTTGTATGAACTTCCATCTTTTTTGATTGTCTTTACCACACCACAACTACTATGCAGATACCTTATCTCATATATCCCAATCACACTATTTCTCACCACCAAGAAAGTCTACATCAAAATAACATAATTATCTGGAACCAGAAACAAAGACCATTAATCTTTTGGTTAAGCATTTCATTAATCAAGACGCAACCTGTTAGCCAATCAGAAAACGCAATCTCCCAAGTCTCAAAGCCAAGTAACCAGCAAAGAGTAAACCATCAATTTCATGCCTGAAGTACCACTCTCTCTCCTAAATAGTCCCTAAAGTAAAACAATCCACTTAAGTAGTTATAAAAGTATTAGAAATCAAGCTAAATAGTCTCTAACATTTTGAAATCAAGCTAAAACATTTTGAAAATTATTTAATCATCAGTGGAGTTTATTAAACTAAAAAATTTATTGATCAAACACTTAAAGTTCCAACATTTCTTATGATTCAGACATTGAAAGCAAGCAAGCAACTAACCTGTGGAAGAAAAGAAAAACGAAATCAAAGGACTGAAAATGAGATGGCGGCACCTTCAGGACGACGGAGAGTGGAGGCTGGCGCGGACTACGGACCACTGGCGGTGCGGGGACGAAGACGTCGGCAAACAACAGTGTGGGTGCGGGAGCGAGATCTCTCTCTGCAACTGGGTTTGCGTCTCTGCGAATAACGAACTCACATACTGCAGCCCTGCGGGTGCCGTTTGATCGAGGAATGAGAACGAACGGCGGTAGACGGAACGAGGCAACAACGAAGCTCTCTCTCTCTCTCTCTCTCGACAATTACTCCAGGAACTAGAAGGCAGAACAACGAAAGATATTTTTGAGTCTGGGCCTGGCAGCTGGCTATTGGACTCTTAGTTTTTTTTTTTAAATTTACTTTCTGTTGGCCCGGTGGGCTTGCTCGGCCTGGGCCCAAATTTGACCCACATTTTTGTGGGTCGGACTGACCCGACCTATTTTTTAAAGTGGGTTGAAAGTTTCAACCTGTGATAACCCTTAGTGTGGCGCGTTTGGCGCCAGATTCCGCGCGGTTAGCGTCGGGATTGTTCATCAGAAAACCCATTGAGGGGTGTGGCGCGGGTAACGCCAACCCCACTGGAACTTGACGCCCAGAGCGCCAGAGCCACACGAGGGGCGCCAGAGGTTTCCCAGCCCGTGCGGTTAGCGTCATGGGTGGCGTTGATGGTGCGGTAAGTGATCTGAAAAACCAAATTTCACTGGTTTTCCACGCGGTCAGCGCCAGGTGTGGCGCGGACGGCGCCATAAGGCCAGGGGAGGATGGCGCTGATGGCACCAGTGTGGCGCGGGTGGCGCCAGTGTGGCGCGGGTGGCGCCAGAGGTTCTGGAAGGTGGCGCTGGGAGCGTGGGAGTGGCGCTGTTGGCGCCACATACACCGCCATGGTGGCGCGGTTAGCGCTAGAGGTGGCGCGATCAGCGCCAGACCTCTGGCAGGCCCGGTATAAAAGGCCAAAACGCGAAAACTGAAGGAGAAAAACAGTTTTCTTCTTCCTCCACGCCCAAACCTCCATGGGAGACTTGCCCAAGCTTCCTAGGACCTTATTCCTTGACCCAAACACCTCCCAATGACCAATAAACTTGTGAGAAACACCTTGAAAGCTTTAATCCTTCATCCTTTCTCTTGAAAAACCCCTTTGAGTGAGAATCCATTTCCTTCAAGGGAAAACTCAGAACCTTGAGTTTGGCGGAAAACCAAGGCGTTTTATGGACATCAGAGCTTGAGGAAGCTGTCCTTCAGCCTTTTTGGTCGCCACTAAGATAAGAAACTCGAGTTTCTCCGGTTAATTTAGGATTGGGGGTTTTCTGTGAATAGTGACCCATTTGAGCTGGGGCTAGAATTAGCCCAGGGTCCTGTAGAGAAACTTGTTTAGAGCAATGTAGTGATGAAGGATTAGCTTTCAGTTTTTAATTTGGGAACTTTGAATCTTGGCTCTGTGGTTGAATGGGTGGCTTTTGTGAGAAGTCACTTGTTGGATTTATGACCTACTAGAGCCTTGTTTATGTTGTTTTGAGCCGGTGAGGCTAGTTGGACGGTGCCTTTGATGAAGGCTAGATCGTTCCAGAGATATATTGAATTATGGGCTGAACTTGATAAACCCTAAGTTAGAGGATTTCTGTGTTCCCTGTGAATGAATGTTGATTGTATTTGGTTATTGATATGAACCTATATGCCTTGATTAGGGCTTGACACCGAGGGTGTCGGTGGCGGGTGCCACAGAGCAGGGAAAGAACTGCAGAGCGAGGCTTTGCCAGGTAAGTTCTTGGTCCCTGGGGATGATTTCCCGCTTGTTTGTGCCACACCACACTCTGGAGGAGTGCTGATCATATTCATGATGCATGCATTGGTTGTTGCATTCTCATAATGATATGTATATGCATATATGCTTGAGAAATGTATTATGTCTGTTATTAGATCTTCTGGCCAGTAAAATAGATATGGACCTCCATAGGAGATGGTTTTCCTCTTAGTATGGTTGGCTCATTGATTGATGGTATCCCAGAGGATTGGTGATCCTCCAGACCAAGGGAATAGGTGTGTCCCGTCGCGGTTGATTGCCTATTCTCGGAGGTACCATATACGTGCATCCATGCGTAAAGGGGTAGCTCCCGATGGGATAGCACGGGTGTGAGTTCCGGTCTCACACTGAGGTTAGGCGTCGATGATATCCGCTATACATAGAGCAAGATGAATGCTCATGTTGTTATGAGGGCTGAGTGGCCATTTGTTTGTGACTGCTTGATGTTTGTATCATGGAGAGTGGGTCAGGGTGGAGGATATTCCTCCATGGACCCTAAGCTTACTGAGATATGTATTTCACCCCGTGTGGGGTTTATACGTTTACAGGTGACTCTTCTGGCAGAGGAGAGCAGTCTCAGGGCAGGAGGCTCCTGTAGAGACGTGTTTGCTGAGCCAGATGACAGAGAGAGAGAGAGCTTGAAGGCTCAGTTTTGTTTTGGATTTTGTTTTGTACCCTGAGAAGGGAAGGTGTGTGTATACACCTGAGAGATGTATAGTTCTGTATACCCTCATGTGAGGGCTGTTATTCTTTTGTATCACCACTGTGTGGTGTTGAGACTGATGTATATGTATATGTACAGAACTGTTGATATAATGATATGAAACTTTCCTCCTGAGTATATTGTGATTTATATGTTTAGCTGCCTATATTGTTGAACGGAAAACTGGATCAAAAAGAGTGTTTATATTTCTGAGGTGTATATTATTAGTGATTCGTTTTGTTCCATACATAATGAAATCAAGAAAAGCGATTCAATGCTTTCGCTAAGTTTTTAATTGATGTTAATGAAGCGCTAAGCTGATATTATTAATGATAATACACCGGAGGCCTACGGGGTGTTACACAACCCGACCCACTTTTTTTTGTGGGTTATATGGGTTGGTCCCATACTTATTAATCTTGGATAGCGGTGTGTAGCGGCCACCCCTAAAAAATGCTATAGCGCTATAGCGGGTAGTGCTACACCGCTACAACGAAGTACATAAGTGAATACTATTCTGAAATCTGAATTCTGAATTATACAAATATCAAACATAGATGACTAAAATATCAAACATAATATATCCAAAAAAAATATGACATAAATATCAAACATAGAGGACTAAAACAAGCTGAGAGGAGAGTATCTTAGAGTTTCTGTCTTTCTGAAAGTGTGAAAGTATGGCCTGTTCTTGTTTAAGCTAGTCTGTGTGTTTATCAAATATTATAAAAGAGGGTTTCTGTCTTTAAAAAAAGGAGAGTTTTTATATTAGACTTATAACTTATTTACCAGTAGGCAGTAGCAGCACCAATATAATTACGACACCAAAATAATTACGGGAGGAGAAACGACGCTGGGGACCGGAGAGAATTTTTATAAATACTAAATTACTAATTAGTAATTACCAGCCAATATTTACTTTACATTTTAATAGCGGCACCAATAAAAAAACAGCACGGCACGAGTGCAGTAGTGCACGATACTTTTGTTTGACCATTTACAAGCTTGACCAATAGCGGAACGGCACCTCAGCGACCTCGATTTTGCTTCGTCTTCTTCCTCCACGGGCCTCGTTCTGTTTCGTCTTCCTCAGCTTCCTTAACACGCCGCTCCGCATTCGCTTTTTCCGCCACACACACCCGCGATAGCCGGCCGCCGCACCACACCGCTATTCTGCTATTGGGCGCAATAGCGCCGCTATTGATAACATAGGTTGGCCCACCGGGCCAGACCCATTTTGTCATCCCTACTTGCAAGTACATGGTCAGGGTTTGATTTTCATATTCATGTATAGAAAGGTTATTTGTTAGAAATTATCAGTTCTTTAAATGGATCATATGCTTTTAAAAGATTAGTTTCTAGATCTCAGTTAGGGAATCGACATTAACAACACTTTTTTAATCCAAGTTAATTGGGGTCAGTGGTAGATGAACCTAATGATAGATACGAGAAGGTTGAAAAAAAAAGAAGAAAAAAAGATAAAAGAAGGAAGGGGTAGATGAAGAAGAAAATGACTAATAATGGATCATATGGAATATAGAGATAACAATGAGTCTAATCCTCTACTAAACTTATAGTTTTACTTTATTTTGTTTTAAGACACAGCGTTCGCTAATTAATATTTCATTCCATTAAGTCTTATTTTAACTATCTTTTCCTAGGTAAGTTTTGGTTTACCTCTGTCTCTCTTTGTGTTGAATTCTTGACAACAAAGTTTTGTTCTCACGAGAGCATTCAGGCACCATCTCATTACGTGTTCAAACCACCTCAATCAATATTTTCTCATCTTTTCACTCACCGGTACTACTGTTACCTTTCATCGAATATATTCATTTTTTATTTTATTCATCTTTGTACAACTACACATTCACCTTAGTATCCTCATTTCTGCTGGCTTTTTTTGTTTTCTTAACATATATTTAATTAAAATATCTACCCAAATGTATTAATTTTTTATTTCTATTTTTATTTCACTCGTATGCATCCGTTTCTCTAAGCAACGTAGAAAGACTAATGCCAAATCCGGTCTATTTGAAATTTTGGATGGTGTAATTTAAGGGGGTAATGTATTTTAATGAGGTAATTAAAATGCATAAGCATTTTTTTGTTTGGATATCAAATATTTGAAGTTTTAAAAATGCGGGAATTTTATTGAGTATTTCTTTTAAAACTAAGTATAAGAAATTTAAAATAAAACCTCAAAATTAAGAAATCTAAACTCCTCAAACACGCGATCTATCACGCTATATTGCTCGTTTTTGGTCTCTCGATTCTAGCTCAAACTCTGCAGTTTGAACTCCCATTAGTAGAAGGCTTAACTAGAGCGAAGTTGGATGAATTTGTGTTTTATGAATTTTCATTTATTAATTATTTCTTTGAGTAGTTTATTGTTGCTTAATTTGAAGTTGGATGGAGGAGGCTTTTGCAAGTGATGGGAAGCAAATGAACTCTTGTTCCTGTGAATATATGTATAAAAATATATATCCAAACAAAAATTTAAAGAATGAATAAATTTAATTACTCTGTCCGAACAAAAACATTTAGAAATGATGGGGATTCAATTGAAGCAAATTGAATTCCCTAGAATTTTAAATTTACTCAGCCAAACACGAGTAATGAATTTGAATTGACTAGGAAACTACGTGTGCTATTTGTAAATCAGGAAATTGACTGAATCATAGGCATTCTCGCCACCAAATGAATCTTTCCCTTAGGGACAAAGAATAAACCACAAGACATGGACACCAAAAGTTAATTTTGAGACATGGATATTTTCGACAATTAGAGACAGTTAGCAGAATCTAAGGAAAGCCAATTTTAGCTTAGTGAACATCGCAACCTAGGTTAATTCTCTGTTGTTTATTTTTGTCCTTGTTGGACACGCTTTATGCTATAATTCTCTTCTTTACAACCCCATATGATTTGGGCTCTCAGACCCCAAAAGTTCAGTTATGGGTTCCAAACAACGCCTACGTGGTTCTGCCACTGCCAAAGAACGCCTACGCTGGACGCAAGAACTCCATAATCGTTTTGTGGAGGCTGTAAATAGACTTGGGGGCCCTGACAGTAAGTGCATGTTTGGATTGCAGTTTTTAAACTTAAGTTTACAAATTGAGTTTGAAAAAGTATCACAATTGTTGTTTATGTGAAACTAAGTTTTTAGACTAAATGTTAGTCTCAAACATATATTCCTGAGGAGTAACCAAACATAATTTCAAATTCATTTTCCTCTCAAACATACTTTTGGAGCCTTTCACTAGAAATTCAAACCCACCATAAGTCTTTGCACACAACTGCTTCATGCACCTTTTTAACCTTATGGAAAGACTAATTCGAAATGTAAAATTACATTCATTGGTTATCCTTTTCCGAAATGCAGAAAGGTGTTAACGAGAAATAGGTTTTACATTCCACAAAAGACTAATCGAAAATGTAATTTTATATTTTGAATTTGGTGTGAGTAACAATTGGTGGGTGCAGGAAGCAACTGATATAATTGTGCACAAGTGTGGAACTTGTTTTATGAAATGAAAATTAGGATAAAGGGTGTGTCCCATGTCAAGCAGAAAAAAGCTTCTAGATAAAGTGAAATTTTTACTTTTCATGGCATTGTTGGATTTCTTTGTTCTTAGGAAACATGTCAAATGATCAATCATTGTTGATAGCCATTAAGATTGGGATAGCTATGGGTAATTTTTATTAGTATTTAAAAAATTATGATGCTTTTAGAAAAAGATGTTGGAGAATTGGTTAATGTGGTTTAGACATGTACAATGAATGTTAAGAATATTTTAAAATATTTGGTTGTTTTCCCTGTGCTTGAAATATTTATAGAAAGGAACTGAATAAAGTTATTTGAAATTACACTTTTTCAACTTCTTTATTTATTTACGAGTGATTTTGTGTGGTATTAATATATCATTATTCTTTCCTTTTGCCAGCGTCTTAAATATAGGGAAAATGTAAGATAAGAAGATATATCATTTAGTTGGAGTTTATAACAAGTGACATTAGTGAAGGTTTAGTTTTTTTTTTTTTTTTTTTTTTACAGAATTAGTGAAGTTGATGAATATGTGTGTTATTTGAATTATTGGTAAAGTTAATTTTTAAGAATTTTTGGCACTAACTTGCTTCGGTTTGTTTGTCTAGGGGCAACACCAAAAGGTATATTGAAAGTAATGAAGGCTATGGGTGTTTCAGAATTAAACATTTATCACGTCAAAAGCCATTTGCAGGTTGCTTTCTCTTTCTCGTACTTTCAATTTTGTGGTGGAGATTTTTCTTGAAAAATGTGAGAAATGTGAAAGGAATAGTGTGTGCATGATCCTTTTCAAACTCAATTTTACACTGTAGTTTTATAAATTTAACTAAAAGAAAATGTGCTACTACTCATGTATATCCTATAATAATTGTTGTATAATAAGAAATAATAAGTCTTTAAATAATTTTTATTTCATTTTTCAATATAATTTTAATTGTTATTTTATTTATTCCTCATATAATATTAATGATGAACAATAAAAATTATATAAATGAATTAGTAATAATAAATTAATTTTGTACAATTATATCTTTCTAGGATATAGATGAGTATAATCCAGCAATTTTACTTTGTGCAAATAATCCAGCACTTTACTCCTACATCAATTCATTGGGCATTAAAAATGTAATTATTCAGAAAAAAAATACAAAATAGTGTAAAACTTAAAAGGCAAGGACTACATCATTCACAAGTGTGAACCTATAAATTCCTTTAGTCAATCGTGGGCTTAATGGTTAAAATCTCATTGAAGCAGGGGTCCATCATCAACTTACTCACAAAATTCATAAAGTAAAAAAATATTAGTAATTAAAAAGTTTACAGCCTAATAATAATAATAATAATGTTATATTCAACAGAAAACCTTTATTCATACGCTACTGTATTGACAACTGCAAGTACTGTCGATATTTTGTTTTAGTTTTCTTTAAGAGAAAACAGAAATATAAAGTGTCTGAAGTAAATTATGAATAACGATAACCTATTTTTCATACGTTGTTTTGCCTATTTTATATATTAATTTATTAATTAAATAAACATTCGATATGTGTAATTGTGAATTAGTATTCTTTAAATATATATATATATATATATATAGTATAATTATTCTAAAAATACTTAACCAGAAATGATTTTCAGCATTTACTATTTTTTGGCTAAAAATTTGTTAGTTAATCTAGGGTACTTTAATTAATACAACACAGTTAAAAAAAATCTTATAAAAGGGGATAAACAATTTTTTAAAATTGTCTTATAAAAAGAGACAAAGGCAGTATAAATTTTGAAATTCTTCAACTTTAAATGCCATTATTCAGATCTAAAATGTGAAATCAAATAATTTACTTGGAAATCAAAATAAAGTTAGGTTCAGAAATCTAAGTTCTGCATGGGTGTTTTCAGAAATACAGGATCTCCAAATTGATTCCAGAGTCCCCCACAAGTAAGTTTTTTACTTAAGCAAGTCTTGATGCTAATTTAGCACTGATAACAATAAATTCATGCTAATTCATAACTATTTCCTTAATCATTTATGAAGGAGGAAAGCTCGAGAAGAGAAGCATATCAGATATACTGCCAAATTTTAGTTCTATAACGTGAGTAAACAACTCATTAATTCATAACTTATTTTTTCTCTATAATTTCAACTTTCGTTTTTGCATCTATTAAACTATTTATTGTATTTTTTTTCCTATTGATGTTTGTAAATGAGCAGTGCTCTTCAGCTAAAGGAAGTCCTTCAAATGCAGACAGGGATGCAAAATCGCCTGTGTGATAAAACAGAGGTACTTTTTTTTTTTTTTTGTTGTTGCTTTTTTTGTCTTTCACCAAAATATTCCTACTAGGATCAAAGTGGGGTTAACCCAATTTTTAAAGAAAACACTTTTACTGTTTTACATAACAATTTAACAATATATTTTATAAAAATTTCCGGCTTAAATTATAATGTTATTTGTATATTTATTATAAGTATTTGAAGAATATATATTAACTATAAATATGATATTTTGAATAAAGAAGTGAATATATTATATATATATATATATATATTAAATTTCTAGGTTTTTCTTTTCTTTTAATCATGATAATTAGAATATTTAATTTTCCGGTGAGATTAAAAGATATCCTCTCAAACTTTGTTTCTTTGACTAGTTATTAAACTAAAATTTCGATCTCATGTAAATATTTGGTGAGAATCAAATCCATATTCCCTCATTCAACCTTTTTTTTCGTATGAAATTTCCCATAATCAGGATCCAAGACCCGTCAAAAGATTACTAAAATGTAGTCCATATAATTTTTTTTGATTAAGAATTCTACAAAAGTTTGAAGGGAATAAAAAAGTCAATTCTGCATTTTTCTACTGTAGTGGAATCAAAACAATGATACATGTAAAATATCCATTTTCTTTGAGAAAAACCAAAGA
Source organism: Glycine tomentella (assembly GCA_007407185.1). Taxonomy (NCBI): domain Eukaryota; kingdom Viridiplantae; phylum Streptophyta; class Magnoliopsida; order Fabales; family Fabaceae; genus Glycine; species Glycine tomentella. The sequence goes on from PYAF01004861.1 coordinate 885,489, forward strand.
TGGAGAGAATTTATTCAATGATTTTCTTTTTGTTTTAATTGGTTGGAAGGTTCAGAGAAGTTTGAAACTAAAAATTGAAGCACAGAGAAAGTACTTCGAGAGAATTGGACAAAGTAATCATAGCAAAACAATCATTGGAAAGGCATGCAAGCCTTTTGCTTCGACAATTGCATCTCTGCCTTCACTTTTTGAGGAATCTGAATCCTTGAAAACTCAACCTGAGGAAGACCATCAATCAGCCAAAAAGCTAAAGATTTCAGAAGAGGGTATTTTTCCAACATGTTTTGATCATGCATCATCCACCCCACCTGAATGCTACAACGAAACCTGGGATTTTTCTTGGAGTCAACTTGCAGCAGCATGCCAATCACCTTTGGTGCCCAGTTTCTTATGAGTTTTAATTAATTAGAATATATGTTTGCCTAATAAAAGAATGATGATGATGTCAATCTTATTGTATTGTTTGGTTGATGTTTTGGGCCTTCAAAGCATTTAAGTGGGGACATTCATTCATATCTCTCGGAGGACCTAGAAAGGAACCAAAAAATATCTGTACATAGTAATATACTGTTTGAAGAAATAAAAGTTTGAGCTTGGTTAGAATTGTCATATTATTCATATATACATTTTGAGAATGGTTGATAGCATGAAAGAAATTGCTAATATGTTCATAAAATGAAATCGGTGCCCTTAGAAATTTGAAAAAATGTCACTACTTTGTCTACACACTAGTCCGAAATAGATTAGGCTTCAATTTATGCTGCATACTCAACAAACCATTATTGTGTGTTCCTTTCAAGTACCTTGGAATCCTTTTAGAAGCAACTTTGTATGGTGTTTCGTAAATCAACTGAGTCCTACTCCATAATTGATGAGACTTGTTGCACAGAAACCTTGATCCCATTGAAAGAGTACCATCAACAAAAATATCATATTATTACTTTTGGAACTTCATTAATCTCAATTGATGTAGGTGCTTCATTGCAATTCTCCATATGAAATCTCTTCAGCGTTTCTTGTCTATATTCTCTCTAATGCAAAACCATTCCCCCACTAGTGTAAACAACTTCCATACGTAGAAAATATGTGAGAACTCCCAAATCAGTCCTCTTAAATTCTGATTTCATTCTCCCCTTGAATCCATCAATTTCTGATTTGTTACTTCCTGTTACAAGTAAATCATTAACATATAAACATATTAATAACAAATCAACACCATTTCTAACTTTTACATATACTCCAAACTCCACTGAACACTTTGAAAACCCTTATTGAAGAAGGAATGTATCTATTCTTTTCTTCAAGGCTTGAGGAGCTAGTTTTAAGCCATATAGAGCTTTTGAGTTTTATATTTTGTCGTCTCTCCTTTTTACTTCAAAGCTTGGTGGTTGCATCACATACTTCCTTTTTAGTGGATTATTGAGGAATGCTGATTTCACTTCATTTTAAACAATGGTCACTCTTTTAGACTTGGCAATGACAATAACCAGTTTGATGATGTCTATTGTTGCAACAAGTGCTTACATCTTAATATAATCCACCCCAACATTTTGAAGGAACATATTTACTACTAATCTTGTCTTGTGTTTGGGAACTAAATCATACAGTTTCATATTCACTTTAAAAGCTCATTTCACATCAATTGGTTTCTTTTCAGATGGTAAGTCTACAAGTTCCCATGTTTTATTTATTTCAGTAGCAATGATTTCTTCCTTCATAGCTTCCTTCCATGCTTCTTCTATAATGGCATGCTCTCAATTTATTGGTTTTATGCCAGCTACATAGGCCAAATGTACTAGATCACCTTTGGGTGTGATATCATTACCAAAAAATACCCCATAATCAACAAGTCTAACTAGTGGTAAGCTCTGCCCTGCGGTCTTCATTCATGATGCTGCATAGAATCAAATACTACATCACATCACTTGACTCAGCTTGTTGATCTTCATCAAGTGAATTTAAGACACATCTTGTCTTATTACAGTCTCTCTTATTGTTAATCGTGAAAATTGTACTTATTCCTCAAAAGGAATATATTTTCAAATTACAAGTAATTTTCACTAAATGATTCTATTAACAAATAAATATTTAAAGATAAGATATAGAATTCATTCTCGATTGTGAGTTCTTTTTAACAAAACAAGCAAGTTTATAGTTTTTAACTTATCAGAGAATTGTCTAATACTTAATTCATATAACAATAATACTTTCAATAAAGACATCCATTTTTATTATAGCAATATAATAGTTTATAAGATGATTCATAACGAAACTTGATAATAGTGTTTTCAATATAAGGATTACTTTTATAATAATTTCGATTTCAATAGTGATTCTAGAAGTAATAAGAAGTCGAGATTGGAAAAGTGAAGGTTTTGAGAATAAATGGAGATTGGAAAGAGTAAAGAGTTTTAAAAAAATACAGTAAAGTAAAGAAACATGAATTCATTAAAGATGAGAATTGAATACATAATGATGACCTTCTAAAACCAATTTGTGATGGTAGGCGTTGTCGGTACTTGAGGAATTAAGTGATAGTGTTTCAACTCAAATTGGCAGTCCGTAATTTTATTTATAGACTTCTAATACTAACAATTGAATTATATGATTTCGACACGTGTATAACAAGATTCCTAAATACATTGATCTAATGCTATTAAACGTCTTTATATAACTTCTTCGTAACTGTGTCAACTGACACTTTGATTGTCGAAAAAGATCATATTTCTAAATGCTTTCCAATCCCACGTATTTAAAGAATTTATCAGAATCGTCACTTCCAATCGAAATAATTCTCTTTGATTGGGCTCTTATCTTGAATTTTTAGACCATATTTCGATCACTTTGAATGGATTCTTCAACTCCCTTCGAGACAATTTCATCAAATTATAAGTTCGATAACTTGATCAAATTTTTACATAATAAAGGTAACACTTATCCAAAATTCCATGATGCTGACTCATCAACCATCACATGTCTCTTAATAACTACTTTCTTCAAGGTTGGACATTTGTAAGCTCCTGTTTGGTAGGTATCCCACTAACACTATGGCATCTATTTAACACACCAACAGTAGTGGACACTACTTCTCTCCATTAGAAATAAGGCATTCCTTTTTCCTTTAACATGTTAAGCAGGATTTCATTTCTTCTCTTAGCCAAACCATTGTGTTAGGATGTATAAGAGGCAACCATTTCATATATGATGCATTTTGTCTCTTAAAACTCTTTAAACTCCCTAGAGATATACTCTCCCCTACCATTAGTTCTCAATTGTTGTGTAAATATTTGAAACACATAAAATAATCAACCTTTCACTTTAATAAGATATAACCACACACTGTTAAGTCTAAGATGATCCAACCCTTTATTTTAGTGATAACTAATAAAGTATAAGATTTTTAAATTATGATATAGACTAACATTACTTACTAAAAATCGCCCCAAGAAATTTTTTCCTTGCAAAGACAACTATCATTTGCAAAACATCTACAATCATCATCTATCACTCCCTTAGTGCATGTCTGGATTAAAATTTGCAAACTAATTAAGTTTGGGTTATACTTACATTTGTAAAAGTATTCCAAGTCTTGTTTCTTCAAAACTAAGTTTTGAGTAAAAATCATTCTCAAACATACCTTAGGGGGTAAATAAACATAACCATAAACTAATTTTACTCTCAAATATAATCCTGGAACACTTCCATAGGGGCTAATTTTTAAAAAAAATACAAATTAAATCAATATTTAGCAAAAGGGGGCAAATTGTCCAATATTTAGCAAACTGGGGCAATGGAACACGCCCAGCTGGGGCGTGTTTAAGCCCATGGTGACACGTGGCAGGGAAAAAATGGGGAATTAGGGTTTTCGCGATTTTTTGTAAATTACGGAAGGTCATAACTTTTGACCGGGACGTCCGATTGAGACGAAATCGGTGGCCACGCGCTCGAAATCGAGAGGAGAAGCCG
>PYAF01004861.1:898770-927057 GCA_007407185.1 Glycine tomentella
AAATAATCGATTAATGAATGCATTAAATCAAATATCAAATATTCATTAAAACCAAATATCCTTCCCCCAATACCTAATAATAAATGTGCATTTAAAAATAACTTTCTATTAAATGTCTCATTAATTAATGTAATTTACTCCCTCATTTTGAGATTATATGATGTTTAATATTTTGATATAGGTATTTAAGAATGTAATTAATTTTTTGAATTTCAAATAAAACATTAGATAATTACATAATATACCCTTTATCTCTCTAACTAATGACTCATTTATTCTTCCTCTACACTACTCTCATTATATATTGATTAAGGATAATCTTAAAAAAAGTATTTAATACAACATTGATTTTGTAAAAGGACATATTTTGGAGCATTTTTTTCTAAATAGTCATATAATTTGGAGCAGAGGAAATAGTAGATAAATAAAAATATAATAATTAAAAAGAAATTATCTAAAGTATCACTATTTTAGATAGGAAAAGTGCACTAAAACCCTCTTATTTGAAACTATTATAAAAGATTAAGTTAAAATAATTTTAGTTGATTATATAAAAAATTACTCTGTGTTCCATTTTACATGACGTTTAAGGATTTTTCACAAGTATTAAAAAATACAATTAATATTTTGAATTTCTTAAAAAAATATTATGTACTATTCCAATATGTCATTTATCTCTTTAATTGATTCGATTTTGTTTCATTTACTACATAGTATTGGTCAAGGGTATTCCATGGAAAAATTATTTAATGTTTCATTGTTTTTGTAATATCACAATTAATTTGGTGACTGTATGATGATCAATTAGTGAATAAGTGAAGTTAAATATTTATTAATGACACCATTAAAATACGTTATCCATCCCCAATAAAAATAAATATGCATTTTAATATTTTTAAATGTTTCACTAATTAATACTATATCTGATCCTCTCTCTCTCTCTCTCTATATATATATAAGAAACAAAATATAATATTTTTTGGTTTTAATTATAAGAAACATAGTACTACTTTAAAGTATATTTATTGTTAAATTTCTTTTTTACCCGTAATTAACTTTGAAGTCTATTAATGATATAGACTAATTTTCTCATGAAAGTGGATGCATTTATATGAAGCTATAAAAAAAGTATTCTCATTGGTTGAAAAAATATCTTTGAAAAAAATAACAACCTCTTAAATCATTTAATGTCATGGATAGGTTTGAAATAAAATTAAAATTTATGACTAATTAATCAATCTAATCATTTATATTAATCTTTATGAATTACATATTTGTTCCTTATATATAGAAATGGAGATCACTACCAACCAACAGATAGTAAAATCAAACATAAAAAATATGAAACACTAAAATATAAAAAATAAATGGGTATTAAAATCATCTATTTTACCGGTATTAAAAAGTTATTTATCCAAAATTATATGTATATGAACTAAAATAATTAAAAATAATATGTATAAAGACTAAAAGATAAAGTTTATACAATTATAAGGATTATATAAATAAATAAATAAAGTTTGAAATGAGTTTATTTGAAAAGTAGCATGAAATTGAATACATAGGGAATTAGTAAAAGAAAATTAATTTCCAAATTTAATGAGACAACCATATCAATGCTGTAAACCACGTCACACAACGGCATAGAGCCAACCATTAAGTGGACCTCGCATATTCTGTGAGCCGCACTTCCTTTGACGCAAATCATACTATGTCGACAAAAACAGCCAAAGTACGTTATTACATTACACACGATACTCACTTAGTCATACCCACTTTTTTCCTCTCAGATCATCAATTTAAAATAATAAAATATTGCCATTATTTCTAATATAAATCTTCTATTTGTTAGTTCCTTAACTTTGTTTGGTACTTGCATCATTAATTTATTATTATAAAACCTAAATTCCTATTGTAAAAAATATTTTTTTCCAAATATTAACACATTTGTATACTTTACGTTATGTTTCCAAAAACTAATAATAATAACAAAAATATTTTATTATTATTATTATTGACTGATGTAGTGATGTTTTTATTTGTTGAATCAAAATATAAAAAAGTCTTTGTGATACCATGCTTTTAATTAATTACTTTTGGGTCAAGTGGGTATACTAATTGTAGTGGTGATTGTGTAATTATGATGGAGTACAAATTGCTCATATTTGTTAATTTATTATATGTACTCTCGATCATTTTATCATATGCAGGAATCACGTACGCATCGTCAATTCATCATCATGAACGTACAACCTTTTAGCCCAAATAGGAACAGTCCTCCCATGTGATAGATTTGCATGTCCATTTTCTTAGTTCTCTGTTTTAACATGGCACATCGAATTAATTCTAGCATTTGAATAACACCATTATCAACTGTTGTTTAAAATATATCCAATATGCTTTTAGTTCAATCAATTAAGTTGAGAAATATCGCCAGAATATGAGGGTCATGACCGGTGTGAGAAAAAAATTGATTATGGTAAATTTGTAATTCTAAAACTATATTAAGGGCTGATAAAAGCCTTTATCCTTTTACCTTCATACTGATATATTTAGAAATTGATTATAATGGAGGGATTAAATTATACGGGTATAATTTGGTATAATTTTGAGCAGTTACTGTATCATTTAACAATAACTTTCAATTTAATAATATTTTTAAAAAATTTACAGTTAGATTAAAATTTCCTTTCACATAATTCATATATACAAAATATATTAAAATATGGATCGTTCTATCATATTTTTATTATTATTTAATTTTGATAAAAATTGATACAGACGATATTATTAACATGTAGATATTATTCAAAGATTGGACTGATAAAAATTATATTTTATATTAAATTATTGATTGGTGTAATAATGATATAATTTACATCAATATAATTTGATATTTTTTCATATATATATATATATATTTTGTAAAAAACATATCCATCATCCTAAATTATTAAAATCAAAAAGTAGAAACTATATCTTATGGCAAGTCATATATACAATTTGGTTAAGTTTCTTAAATCTATCATATAAAACATTTAGAGGGTAATGTAAATAAAAAAATTGAGGTGGGTGAAAATAAAAGAGTGCTTTGAGTTTTATAAATTTGTTTATTTGGAAAAAAAATTAAATAAATCGAATCAAATATTCCAAATCTCAATTTGAGAAGGCTTCTTTTCTCCAAAGATTCAATTTGTAATACACCCAATTTCTTATGAAATGTGAAGGATAATAGTTAACAAATAAATAGTTAAATTTTAATCTTAATATAAAATTAGATAAAAATAAAATGAAAAAATAGAAATAAAGTAACATTTAATATGATGAATAAAGAAAGAAAGGATATATCCAATGCAAGTAATTAACAGACATTGAAAAATACTTTGATTATTATGAATAAAAAAATAGACATTAAAAATATTAATGGGGGAAAAACATACTTGATTACTCTCAATAACAACTTTTTAAATTGGTCTTTAGAGATTTTACAAAAGGGCAATTATTTATTGACAATTCTATAGCTAATAACAGAATCCTTTAGCTAATTTTTCTGGAATCTGTTTCATGGAGCTTGGCAAGGGAATTTTGAGGTATGGGTATAGGATCTTTTACATGTAAGATCTATAATTCATGCAATTTGAGATCCTCATTTCGGTTATCTCAAAAGATACTCTTAAATTAATTCCTAAATTTGGAATTATTAAACAAATTTTAATTAGATTTTTTAACTATTTTTTCAACTAACAACTCGTTCATGTGATGGGAACTACATGCAATATCCTTATATAATGTCTCAAGTTCTTGTGGATAAAATATAGTGATTTAGGTGAAATATTTCATTAAAGGTGGTTAGTCATATTTTTGGCGAAAATTAATCATATACTAAAACGATGTATATTTCACACTAATAACATGATTAACAAATTTTTTTTATTTCAATTGAGATTTTAAACTTGTATTTCTTTTTTAGTTGAGTTCTTTCATCTAATGTAAAATTAATCACATGGACTTAATTAGTCTATGGATCCAGTATTATATTCTCACTTGTGAAACTCTGTAATAATGTGTTTTGTGGGGTTGTGTGGATGATCATGTAAGTATGTAGATTTTGGGCATGTGACAAAACTGTTTAATCCTTTGGAGGCAATGCTTGGGTGGGGGTTATTACTTATTATGGTCTCATATGTTTTCATATCTTGCACCCCTGCTAGTAAAAGATTTCTTGGCCTTAAAAAAAACCATTATCATCTTTACATATTCTCTGAACCCAATATTTCTAATTCTATATGTCTATTCAACCAAAAACATTCTTTGACAATCATCCTTGATTAACCTTACTGCAAACTCACACAACTTGGACAATTAATATTTCATAATGAAAACACGGAAAAATCCAATTAAAAAATAAATATAAATTCAAATATTGAATTGAAAAAAATAGTTTAATGACCTAATGAAAAATTATACGTCAAATAATTCATGAACTTACGTATTAATTTATCATAATCATTTTATCTATAAGGATAACATGAGATAATTCCCCAACTATTATATAAATGCGTCATGCTAGCTCAAATAACATATGCAGGATATTCAAATTCAAATCAATCTAAAATAAAAACAAAATATTACTAAATAAAATTAAAAATCAAACCAAACTGATATTTTTTAGATGATTTTGTGTTTAAATCGATTTGTTTGGTTCAATATGCTATTTATATTTTTAGAACCAAACTAATCACATATAATTGTAAACTTGTGTTTTTTTAATTATCAGTGAGTAGTGACTATATATGCGTTTTAGAACTATTATCCTTTTATAATTTTATTTTTTCAATAAAAGAAAACTAAAGTAAAGAAATCTGTTACGGATAAAAGATAAATGATATATTATCTTTTGTCCTATTAATTCAAATATTCAAATTTTCACTAATCCATTATCACAACCACCAGAAGATAGAAGATATAAATGTTATCTTCCAATTATCTATATCTCCGAATATCTCTGAAGAAGATATTGGACTTCAACCGTCTGTTATCAAAGTCCAGGTTAGAATCCTATAAATAGAGCACAAACCATGGTGAAAGGTACACACAATTCTGATTTTCTCTTTTCATTCACACTGCACACACTGCACACCAATTGCGTTGTGAGTATTGCTGCTGTGATCTACTTCTTCCTTAAGTTGCTTCTGTTCCATAAGCTTCTTAAGATAGAGAGAGCCTGATCCTACATAGAAACATCCAACACCACTTGTTGGACATTTATGTTCTCCCTGAGCAGAACAGTGGCGCCGTCTGTGGGGACGATAAATTTCGAATCCCACCAGCTCACAATGGCTAATACCAGAAGGTATCGACTTACCAGGCACGACGAACCACCCAGAAATCCAAACCCGGAGAATGTAGTTGTAGAAGACGCGTTATCCCATACGGACTCGTTCTGTGTGGGACCAGCAGCACACGCGCCGACCAACACACCACCGGCTGCAGAGGAGGAGCCGGGAAACTCTCAGCGTTTCATCCAGAACGCTCTCCAGTCCTTATTGGTTCGAATGGAGAACCTGGAGAAGCATTACGAACTCCAACGCCAAGAAGATATCCAGCGATTAATCGCTCAGTTGGAGGAACGTGACAATAGACGAAGGGAGGAAGAACGTCGGCAGAATGCCGACCACCGGGAACGCAATGCGGAGAACATCGCGGCAGGGGGAATCGAGCAACCCCATGTAGCCAGGAGACAGGGACCAGAGACATCGGCCCGCACTGCCGAGACCGGCAACAGGGACCCGATTGATCCGTCCGAGCAGGGGAGGGTGTCTCATTCTCGTTCAAATAACGAGGGACTCCACCTTTCCTCGGTGAGGATACCAGATCGTGCTGCGAAAGAAAGACCGACAGGCGGGATCATGCGCCACCCCGGCTCAGCCGACGGTACTTATCGGAGGAAGTACCGTCGAGGTCATCAAAATAACAGCCCGTTCGTCGACAGAATTGTAGATGCTCAATTCTTGGAGGACATCGACGGCTCGTTTCTGTCCAAATATGACGGAAGCCAGGATCCGTAGGTACATATCGACGAATTTGACATGCAGATGTGCGTTCGAGGTATCGACGAACCCATCATCTCACGGATTTTTGCTACCACTTTGACCGGAGCCGCCCAAACCTGGTTTCATTCTCTACCGCCAAGATCTATCCATAATTTTGAGGATTTTGGCCAGAAGTTCTTGCTAAAATTTGCAACAAGCAAGAAGCAGCCAAAATCCGAGTTTGCTCTGGGTAAGATACATCAGCAACCCGGGGAAACATTGCAGAGTTATCTGGATCGGTTCAAGGAAGCCGCTCTGCAAGTCCAGGGTTTGGAAGAACGAGTACACGTCCATCTCATTTCAGCCAGGCTCAACGGGTCTTCCCGCCTTGCCAAGTCCATTTACAAAGACCCTGTGATGTCTCTAAACGAGTTCAGGGTTCGATCTAAAAAGTATTTGGAACTAGAGCAAATGGAAATCGCTAACTCGGCCCCGAGGGTAAACAAAAAACCCTCTTCGCCAAGAAATCGACGTCAGGAAAATCCACAGCCCGGACAGTCCAGTTGGCATCCGGCTGGCCGACCTCCACGAAGCACTCCTGACCTTTGTTTCAGGCCCGGGAGATACGAATTGAAGTTTGACAAGGATGCTCCGTTGAATGCTACTCGTGGACAGGTATGGAAGGAGGTGGCCTTTACCGAGATGAGGAAGGTTGACCGACCTCCTCCCGTAGTAAGGAGAGAAGGTCTGGATTACTCCCGGTATTGTGATTTTCATAACGGGCCGGGTCATACGACTGACCAGTGCTGGGAACTCCGGGACGCAATAGAAAAGTTTGTGCGGGAAGGCAAACTACGACAGTACGTGATTCGAACTCAGGGGCACCAAGCCAAAAGAAAGGCCCACCAGGAGAATAAGCAACGAGAGGACAAGAAGAGTAAGAAAGACGAGGACTTCCCAGAGCCCGAGTTCGAATGTAACGTCATCACGGGAGGAATGGGGGGAGGAGGTGATACAGCCAACCAGCGGAAGAAGTATCTCAAGGAAGTGATGTCCGTAAGGGATAGGTCGAGGTTCAAGGAAAATAGCGACGGAAATAGCAAAAAAGCCGTGCCCCCGCTGATTTATTTTACCGAGGAAGATCTGAAGGGAGTGGTGCCTGGTCATGAGGATGGTCTCGTCATAACGGGATCCGTGGCCAATTTCTGGGTCAAGAGGATATTTGTTGACAACGGTAGTTCAGCCGACATCATCAATTGGAGCACGTTTAAAAAGATGAACTTGAAGGAGGAAGATCTGAAGCCATGCCAAACCATGTTGTACGGTTTCAATGGAGAAGGCACTGGCTTGAAGGGGGCCATCGACCTGCAGCTCACATTGGGGACGAAGGAAGGCTTCAGGTCAGAAAGAGTTACATTCACAGTTGCTGAATTCCCGTCCCCCTACAACATTATCTTGGGCAGACCCACACTCCATAAATGGGATATACTGATGTCCACCAAGCATCAAAAGATGAAGATGATTGGGCACCTCGGCAAGGTCATTATGATTTGCGGAGATCAAAGAGAATCCAGGCAGTGCTACTACAACACGATCAGAGAAATGGAGGGAGGCCCGTCGTCCCCACCTCGAATTTTGCAAGGAGAGCAGAGAGGATCCAGGGCCGAGACACACTCATCCCAGAAGCCAGTTAATCTGGTAGAGCTAGACATGCGGGATATCGAGGAATGGAGACCAGAGCCGGTGGACGAACTTGAGGATGTCCAGATCGGCAGTTCCTCGGAGTAAATTACGAAGGTGGGTAAACAATGTGATCCAGAAACCAAGGGCAAGCTGATCCAATGCTTGGGGGAAAATCAGGATGTCTTCGCCTGGAAGGCATCCGAGATACCTGGAATTAAACCTACCTTCTGCTGCCACAAACTAGCAATGTATTCCGGCTCCAAGCCAGTAGCACAGAAGAACAGAAAGCTCGGCCCGAATAGGAGGCAAGCTCTGGCGAAGCACATCGAAGAGTTGTTGGAGGCCAGGTTCATAAGAGAAATACAGTATACGACATGGCTTTCAAACGTAGTAATGGTGAAGAAATCCAACGGGAAGTGGCGGTCTGTGTCGACTACACAGATCTGAATAAAGTTTGTCCCAAGGATTCGTATCCAATGCCGAGTATCGATCAGCTTGTAGATAACTCGGGCGGTTTTCAGTTGTTATCGTTTATGGACGCTTATTCTGGGTATAACCAGATACCCATGCATCCAGACGACAGAGAGAAAACGGCATTCCGAGGTATTGATGCAAATTACTGTTATGATGTCATGCCCTTCGGTTTAAAAAATGCTGGGGCAACTTACCAGCTAATGATGAATAAGGTCTTCTCAGATCAGATCGAGCGCAATATCGAAGTATACATTGACGATATGATCACGAAGACACCGGCGGCCGGAGACCATATCCAGGATTTGGAAGAAACTTTCCAGAAACTAAGGCATCACAGCATACGACTGAATCCGCTGAAGTGTGCGTTTGGGGTAAGAGCCGGGAAATTCCTGGGTTTCATGTTGACTCACAAGGGAATAGAGGCAAACCCGGATAAATGCAGGGTTATTCTGGATATGCGATCTCCGTCCAACAAGAAGGAGGTCCAACAATTGACGGGGAGGATGGCGGCCTTAACCCGGTTTCTTCCGAGGTCCGCGGAAAAGGCCCTTCCCTTCTTCAAGTTTTTAGAGAAAGAAGCAAACACAGGATGGAACTCGGCGTGTGAAGAGGCTTTCCAACAGATCAAGACATGTTTAGCCTCCCCTCCAGTGTTGTCAAAGCCCGAACCGGGCGAAACACTCATCCTGCATCTTTCAGTTGGGGAGGAGGCTATCAGCGCGGTCTTAGTCAGAGAAAAAGGCAAGACTCAGTGGCCAGTATACTTCGTAAGCCGAGCTCTCAAGAACTCGGAACTAAGATACCAGAAGCTCGAAAAGGTGGCATTCGCTTTGCTCACCACGGCAAAGAGACTTCGCCCATACTTTCAAAGCCACACTATCGTTGTGCGAACAAATCAGCCCATTCGGCAAGTGTTACACAAGCCGAACTTGGCGGGAAGAATGATGAATTGGGGGCTATCCAATTATCTGAGTTCGACATCCAGTATGAGTCTCGCCACGCCATCAAATCACAAGCTCTGGCCGATTTCGTGGTAGAGCTAACCCCGACATCATCCATCCAAAAGGAGGATAAGGTGTGGAAAGTATATGTCGATGGCTCGTCTAATGCTAAGGGAAGCGGAGCCGGGGTCATCGTTGAAAACCCCGACGGTGTATCTATCGAACAGTCGCTTCAACTCAACTTTTCGACCTCGAACTATCAAGCGGAATATGATGCGTTGATTGCCGGGCTAAAGCAGGTAAAAGAGCATGGGGCGTCACGAGTCAACGTCTTCACCGACTCATAGCTTGTTTCCGCACAGATCGAGGGAAGATATCAAACCAAGGGCCCTTTACTAGCCAAATACTGGCCAAAGTAAAGGAAATCATGGCGGAATTTGATGAAGTAGTGGTTGCGCATATCCCAAGAGAGGAGAACGCGCGGGTCGACATCTTATCGAAATTGGCTAGCACGAAAGGAACGGGTAACCACCGATCGGTCATCCAGCAAGAGCTCGCCCGGCCTGCGTGCATCATGGTCATATTGATCGCTGAGGATTGAAGGAGGCCTATCATCAACTACTTAGAACAAGGGGTCATCCCGAATGAAGGTCTGGAGGCAAAGAGGTTAATCCGAGAGGCGGCGATGTACGTGATCATTGATGGTGAACTATACTGCCGAGGCCTCCACACTCCGCTTTTATTATGCCTAAGTTCGGATCAGGCCGAGTACGTGCTCTCAGAAATACATGAGGGGATCAACGGCCAACACATGGGAGCAAGAGCTTTAGCATTAAAAGCTCTCTGTGCAGGATACTTCTGGCCGACAATGAAGGCAGATGCAGCAGAACACGTTAAAAAGTGTGATAGCTGTCAAAAACATGCCAAGATATTGTGGGTCCCCCCATCCGAGTTTAGTTCGATTACGGCACCGTGGCCTTTCTACAAATGGGGCATGGATCTCTTGGGGTCGTTTAAAGCTAGGGAAGGCTAAATGAGATGGCTGATAGTGGCCGTTGACTACTTTACCAAGTGGATCGAAGCCGAGCCGCTATCTGCTATCACCTCGGCCCGTGTTCAAAAGTTCTTGGAGCAGAGCAAAATAGCGAGGTTCGGAATACCAGCGGAAATTGTTACCGATAATGAGACACAATTTGCCGACAGCACGTTCAAGGCAATGATGACCGGCTTCCAAATCAAGTATCACTTCGCTTCAATGGAACACCCGCAATCTAACGGCCAAGCAGAAGCAGCAAATAAAGTTATTCTCGATGTGTTGAAAAAAGAATGCATGAAGTCGGCCCAAACTGGGTAGAACAGCTGTATTATGTGCTATGGGCTTATAGAACCACGGCCCAAACGGCTACTGGAGAAACTCCATTCAAAATGACGTATGGCTGTGAAGCCATGATACCTGTAAAGATCGGCCAATCATCCTGGAGAAGGCAGCACATGTCTCAGAAGAGGTGCGCACCGCAACACATCGCCGAGATCTGCACAGAAAAAGTAAGTTAGCCCAAAGATTTAACAGAAAGGTGAAACCGAGATCTTTCAAAGAAGACGATCTCGTATTACGACGAGCAGACATCGGGAATAAAAATGCCCGAGATGGAAAGCTAACAGCGAATTGGAAGGACCATACCGGGTTGTCCAAAATCTTGGACAAGGAGCATATCTATTGGAGACACTAGAAGGCAAACAAGTCAAACGGACGTGGAACGTGGACAAATTGAAGAAATATTATAGCTGACAATGTGCAGCCGAGTAAGTCCATGTGTTTTCCTTTAGTTGGCTTTAAGTCCGTCATTGGGATCATGGAACTTCACCATGTGTTTCCCTTTAGTTGGCTTTAAGTCCATCGTTGGAATCATGGACGCCATGTGTTTCCCTTTAATTGGCTATTGAGCCCGTCATAGGGATCATGGATTATTATGCTCACCATGTATTCGCCTTTAAGGGGCCGACGAGTTCGTCGTAAGAATCATGGGAGTTCACTATGTGGTTTCCTTTAGTAGGAATCACGATAAATTTTTTCATGTACTTCTCATTAGCCGATTATGTAAACCAGGGATATAAAATCCGTGCAAATCTGTCATTGAGATCATGAATTTATGTAAATCTTCGAAGAATATTAATGAAATCCTTATTGAAAGGAATATTTTATTGTGCATAAAGTTGAGCGCTTAGTCGTTGTTTTGTATTAACTCGGTCTTGATCAGGCCAACGTGACTACTTAATCATGGATGAATCATCGGGCTTGCCGAAAGAATTACATCTAACAGATTAATGTTGCGAATACATTTAACAGTTGCTAAGACGGGAACATGATCCCACAATCATATTAAACCCCGACCAATGATTTGGGTTAAATAATATTTGGCCATAGAAGCCAAAATATATGAAAAAAATGAAGCATTCAAATCCCGACCAATGATTCGGGTTAAAAGATACTCGGCCATTGAAGCCTGAATACGAAAGAAATAAAGCGGCAAAGCAAATCGCGATTAACAAGTCAAAAGTTAAGATAAATTGTGCAATAATTTGTACATCATCAAGAGAAAGTAAATTGTTCGGAAATTGTTTGAAAGGAAAGCAATAAGAACAAAGTACAAATAAAACCGGCATCCCGGCCCTTCAGTTACCGCCATCACCCCGAGCTGGATCCTCCTCGGGCGTGCCCCCCGAGCTCGGCTCCTCGTCTTCGCTGTCAGACATGATCAGCAATTGGTCATTCCCGACAAAAGACTTGAAGTGCATGCCCTCGGTGTTTAGTTTGATGCCGGGGTTCAACAAGCGAATCTGGTCCAAAGCATTGTTAAAGGAAGCTTCGATGGACCGGGTTAGCTGCGATCGAACAAACATAAGTTCGTTGAGGGTATCAGCTACTTGCTTAGTTTTATTTTCAGTAACAGCAAGTAGTTGATTACACCGGTCGTGAGCGTCGGCGGCCCGACCCCGGAACACGGTCAGATTCTCTTGCAACTTGGCCACAGCAGCTCGGAAAAATTCAGCCTCCGCCCGAGAAGTTTTAAGCTGGGCCTGGGATGCCTCGAGCTCTAAAGTTAGTTTGGCTACTGACTCCTGAGCTTCTTTGGTCTCCATCCGAGATGTTTCCAGCTCTTTGGCCGAGGACGCCGCCTGTTCCTGAGCCAAGTCCAGCTCCTGTTGAAGTCGCTAGGTCTCGTTTTCAGAAGCTTCAAGCTCGGCAGCCACCTTGCAAGCTTTCTTGTTCAAAGATGCTAAGCTCCCAACCAAGGTGGCAGTCTTCAAGCAAGCCAGCTCCATTGAGCTCAGCTCCTCCAATTCAAGATCAAAAAAAGGCACCAAGTCAGAGTACCTTTTGGGTGCCCGAGCCAATTTGAAAAATTCCCGAGTCAACCCCTTATCCCAAAGAGATTTGGGAGATAGTTGAATGTGTTCCTCGGGAGGCTCGGGCACCGAGGTAGGGGCATCAGTAGGAGCCGGGGCATCAGGAACAATGTCGGCCATGGGCTCATCGGGGACGACGACGGGCACCTCGGCCATAGGAGAAGAAGGTGGAGGAACTGGAGCCTCCACAATGGGCTCAGTAGGAGTTAGGGCTGGGTCAGCACCAGCGGCAGCAGCCCTGCTCGTTCCCTCCGTCAGCTTTCGCTTTTTTCGAGATTTGAGAGCCAAGCTTCGCGACCGCTGCACAAACATGAAAAGTTAAGATTAGCAATAAAAGAAGTTAAGTGTTCAGCTTTATCTTTGAAAGAAATTTAAACTGACCACACTGAATATAATAAGCTATGGGGGCCAAGCTTCGCGACTCTTTGTATGACATTATTCGAGCTGCAGAAGTGGCATCAGAATCCGACAACCGAGTCTCGTCGGTTCGGTAAAAAGCAGAAGGAAGATCGTGATGAGTGGAAGACCAATACAATGGGAACTTCTAGGATTCCGAGGAAGAATCAATTGACTTAGAGAAAAAAAAGGTGTCGACCGGGCGCGACAACAACCTTAAAGAATTTATCCTTAAAGCCCTTGAAGGACTCAGCGTATAAGGAAAAAAGCCGACGGTCAGAATGACGGTCATTACGACCTCGGAAAGAAGTCCATCCTTTCCGGTCGGCAGGTTCTCTACCTAATCGGTTAGTTTGAACCGTGAAAAAATAGAAGAATAAAAAACAAGTGCAGGGAATTTCTAATCTTTGGCAAAGAATTTCAAAGGCTTGCATAAAAGCCTAGCCATTCGGATGAATTTAAGAAGGGGCGACTTGCAGATGATTTAACACCCGCATTTGGAAGTCGGTAAAGGGAAGACAAACTCCCAACCGAGTAATGACATCTTTATTAAATAAAAAGAAATCAGGGTCATTCCCTTCTCGGGAGGAGCAGATAGGCTCACCCGGGCGGGGAAGGCAGATATGAAAGCCTTCTTGAACCCCGAGGGGGATTAAAGCAAGGTCCTCAGAATCCAATACCGAGGTGTGTTGTAACACCTCATGGGTGACCCAGGGGAACCTACCTGTTAAAGCAGGGGAGGGAGTTTGAGATCGAGACCAGGTCGCGGATTACTCAACAGTTCTGCCCCGAGATGAGTCTATAATAACCTACGATAATAAAGAAAACAACAATTAGTAAAGTACCTGGAAGAAGACCCGTCAAGGGGCTGGGGTGAGAAGAGGTTGGAGCCGGTACGGCGGAATCTTCAATAGAAGCCGGCACCCCAGCACTAAGATCTAACTGGGGTGGTGGTGTATTGGCTTCTTTTGGAGGAGGCTTAGGAACCCTGATGGGGTTATGACGACATCGGTCCAACAGATCCTCGGCCTGTCTATTAAGATCCCTACTGGCTAAATACATAAATTCCTTAATACATTTTGAACAGTGTTCATATCGGATTTCGAACTCTGGCTCAGGTACGAGGCTGGTTCCAGAATTAATTGAAGGGGCATTACTCGAAGGAGTGGGAGCCCTGGGGGGTGCCCTAGATTCTGAAGAAAGTATTGCTGACCTTTGACGTGATGATGACCCCAACCTAGAGGACCCTAATCTGGAAGGATTGAGAGGTTTGGGAATAGGGGCCTTTGAACTGCCAGGGTTAGAAGGAACCCGAAGCAGGGATTTTTTCTTTTCTTCTTCAGAAAGGGGCAAGCCAAAAAACCAGAATGCAGCACGAGGAGAAACTGATTTGCGGATTTTCTCTTCTTGTTCAGGAGTGTATTTCATGGTTTATATTGGAAGAACACAGAAATGTGGAAAAAGCACAAGAACTGGGGAATAGGGAAAGTGAAAGAAACATGCAAAAAATATCGGCACTTAGGGTTTGTGCAGAGCAGGAAGAAACACAAGGAATTAAAATGGCAGTAAATAAAAGAAGAGTGTAAATGAGAAATACCTGGAATAGAGGAGGGTTGATGGAAGGAGAATCGACAGCGAGGAACAAATGACTCAGAGAAGGCACAGGAAGAAGCGAGAATGCAGAAGTTGCAAGTGATGCAAAAGAGACGCAAGGGAAAATGAATGAAGAAGTTAATCGCAATAAAGCACTATAATGAAATGAAACAAAAGGGGCACACATTAAACGAAAAGAGTAACCGCCAGAATTCAAAAGTTGTGGATAATAACTGCTAGATATGGAAGGACGTGGAAGGGGCAAAGGTGTCATTAGTGAAGCGTGCAAAGAAAGGACAGAAGTTGATTGACAAGACACGTGGCAATTGGGAACGAGAAGTCGTTCCATTCCTCTATGTTCATAGCTGTCCAGGCTACTTTGAAAAGACAAGAGATAGCTCGGCATCAAAGTCGGTGGGAAATGACTGGTGGAGATTGTCAGATGATGGATTGTTTCGGCAAGGGGCAGATATGAAGTCTATCTCGGTTCGGACATTGATCATCTCGGTTCGGATGCTGATCACCTCGGCTCGAACCTTGATCACCTCGGTTCGGATGATGATCACCTCGGCCCGGACATCAATTAACTTGGCTCGGATTTTGCTTAAATACCTAGTTGGCTTCAGTGTTGATACATCCCGGCCACCCAGAATGCTAGATGATCGGGCTGAGGGGCATCTGTTATGGATAAAAGATAAATGATATATTATCTTTTGTCCTATTAATTAAAATATTCAAATTTCCACTAATCCATTATCACAACCACCAGAAGATAGAAGATATACCTGTTATCTTCCAGTTATCTATATCTCCGAATATCTCGGAAGAAGATATTGGGCTTCAATCGTCTGTTATCAAAGTCCAGGTTAAAATCCTATAAATACAGCACAAACCATGGTGAAAGGTACACACAATTCTGACCCTCTCTTTTCATTCACACTGCACACACCGCACACCAATTGCGTTGTGAGTATTGCTGCTGTGATCTACTTCTTCCTTAAGTTGCTTCTGTTCCATAAGCTTCTTAAGATAGAGAGAGTCTGATCCTACATAGAAACATCCAACACCGCTTGTTGGACATTTCTGTTTTCCCTGAGCATAACAGTAGAGAAAGTCTAATCCTACATAGAAACATCCAACACCACTTATTAGACATTTCTGTTCTCCCTAAACATAACAAAATCTATAGAGTGCTAAATAATTTTTTTCAAAATTGTAGTTTGTTATGCATAAAAAATTATGTGTTCTCATTCTTAAATGCTCAAACGCATATGATTTTCTCAATCTTATTTGCTTAATCATGCGAAAGTAAATATATTATGCATGAACCATTGTGAGGTCGACTCTTTTATAGTTTTATTGAACAATAGCTATTGTTAAATAGATAAATTTAAAGTATTTAATTTTCTTTTCATTTAATTCATTTTTTAAATTTTTTATGTTTTACCATATATTCAAAGTTATTAATATGTGTTCGTAAAATTTATAAATATCCGCATAACGAATAGCCACGTGAATAGGAGATCGATATAAAAACAAATTTCATGTAACAATATGTAGTGGGAAGCTAATACTTACTATTATTTTTATCCTACTGCTATTTCTACATCTTTAGTAGTTTTATAATTAAAAAAATTGTTATTACCATTAATTGTTCGATTTTCAAGCATTTTAATCTTAATTTTTTTTACAATAACAACCAATGAAATATCATGTTAGACATGACATGTAAATTGTAAAATAATTATTATAAAAATTAACAAATTTATTAACATAACAATTCTTAATTGAATAAGTGTGAAAAATTGCATTTAAATAATTACTATTATTATTTGCTACGTTCCAGATCAACCTAACAGAATGGATTGAAATTATATTTTTTGCCGACATCTAAACATCCAATTTATTAGTATGTGACAATGTTGTCACGTGGGAAACATTTGTTTTTGTTGTTCCAAATGTCGCGTGAAGAAAAGGAATTTGATGCGACACAATACCCGCTCCATTTATAATGCGAGAAATTATATTTATATAATACACTTAGAAAAAAAATATTATAGAAGTATTATATGAATAATACGATCCTTATAAAAAAACCAATAAGTATCACGATTATAAAATTCCAATAACAAATTAATATCACATACATAATATATATGAAATAAAAAATATAAATTTAAAACCATGACAGAATTATATACAAATAATAGAAACTATAGTAACTTAAATTATAAAAATCAATATTAGTTTTAAAACAATTATACGATCAATTTAAATAATCATATATTATTTAACGATAATTCAGAAATATTTATTGTATTTAAGTTTGATTTTTTTTATCTTAATTAATATAACTAATAATAGAAAATGAGTTGATTTTCTTAAAGAGTCCAAATATAATTTGTGAATGAATTCTAAATTGGTTGGTTGGACAAAATGTTTGAATTATATTTTTTTTTCATGAGAAATATATTAACAACTTATTTTTAGTGTATTATTATTGAGTAGACCTATATGAATTTTATTAAATAATTTTTATTTATTTAATGAAATTAATGTAAAATTTATTATTTGAAATAAAACATTTCTAGTATAATATTATACACTTAATCCATTGTATTATTTGTTGGCTTCATTATTGATTTTGTTTATAAATATTTTAAATGATTTAGTTTAGTTTTCAAATTTTTAAAAAGTTTAATTTAGTTATAAGTTCTAAAAAATAAACCAATTTGATGAGTTCTGTTATCACCTTAAGGTAAAAATTCTGGGGGTTTCCTTTGCAAAAATGACGGCTAATAACCTCCATTATATTTTTTTTGTGATTTTTCTTTCCTTTCTTTCTTTTTCTTTTCCCCCTCTCTCCACCAACCCCACCCTATACACCGCCCAAAACGTCATCTTTTATGGCCGTGTCACGATCTAGAATCTGGTCATCGCTACCATCCTCATAAGTGGCAATCATGTCCTTCGACAAGGCTGAAACATGCATCAACATTTTCTAAACCCCTTTTGACAAAAACACAAACAAATGCAAGGCAAAGATAGGGAAAGAGATGGAAGGAAACCAACAACAACCCCTTGAGATCACTGCAATGTGTGTGTGTGTGTGTGTGTGTGTGTGTGTATGTGAGAGAGAGAGAGAGAGAATTCAGTCATGAACGGGAAAGAGAGGTTTACTGTGTTAATTTGCTTTATGTGATTGATCTCTTTGTGGAAGAAGTGGTGGTGTGCCTCAGTGACGAGGTTGGTGGAAGAAGTGGTTGCACGTAAAAATCTGGGTCAGTGGATTTGAGGGCTGAGTTTGATGTTTGGTTCTAAGATCCTGCTTGATCATTGATATGGAAAAGGTGGAAAAGGTTAAAGGAGATGATGATTTTATTTTTATCTTTTAAAACTATAATGAAGATTTTTAGTCATCATTATGTGTAAATGAAATTATTAGAACTTTCACCATAATGCTATCATCACTAATTTGACGAAAAAAAATAAATTGATTTATTTTTAAAAATTTAAAGATCAAATTTAATTTTTTAAAAATTTAAAGACCAAATTATATCATTCAAAACAATTTAGAGACTAAATTAATAATTTGACTTTATTTGTTTGATTAATGATGTTATCTTCTTATTTCTGATTAAACAACTCAACTTTTATATTAATTGAAAATTTCTTATCCACAAACAAATTGCACATGAAAAATATTGACTTAAAAAACTATTATTATTACGTATCACTTTTGAATAACAAAATGATTTATTTGCTTTTGCCATCAGCATTCCTAACTCATTCTTACTTTGGATTCCACATTTGAAATCTTATATAACTTTTTTGATAGAATTCACAACCTGATGTAAGATTGAAGATTTCTAAAAAAAAATTCTATTTTTTTTCTTTATTAATAGATCTTATTTTTGAATTTTAGATTACTTTTAATAGATCTCACATAAATTTTACTTATAAATATTTTATTTAAATATATGTTAAATTAAATATAATTAATTAAGTAATTAAATTTAAGTAATAAAACATGTAAGAAAAAAATTAATTTTGTGTATACTAAACTAATTTATAGAAAATTATGCATGTAACAACTATTTTTTAACTATAACGGTTAGTAATCTTTTTAGTGACAATGATCATTATGTACACAATAATGTTTACTATATACATGGTAACGTTCACTTCTTCTCACCATTTTTTCTTTTTACTTTTCTTCCTCTATCTCACTTTCTCCTTCCTCCCTTTCTTCACATTTTTTCTTCTCTTTCTCCTCATACTCTCCTTCTTTCTTCTCGATGCCAATCCTCTCCCTCCTTCTCTTTACATTTTTTGCAACACCCCAATCCCATATGCCGCAAGCCCCCCTTTCCTCTTCCACACCTCCACGCGACCCTCCCATGTCGATATGTCAAAAATTTTGGTTTTTTTTGTTGGTTTGTTTTTTTCTTTTTCATCTCCTTTTGTTGAGCTATTCTTCCTCCCACGTTTTACAATATGTCATTGTTGATATTTTTTTTTGAAAATTGTGCATATCGTTTACAATTCTTCTCCAAGAACTAGATCTACACACTGGAGATCTTGACGGGTGCTTTATTGCTAAATCTAGAAAAGATCAGATCTTCCATTTAAGATTTATCCCAAGATCTAGCATTAAAGATACTCTAAGTAACTATGGTGACTTCAGCTTGTTGTGTATGTTGAATTTATATTTATTATATATCTATATCTATTAATATAATAAAAAAAATTATGGAATATATATCTCAATGTTTCATTAAAAAAATTCATAAAACTTTTTTTCTCTTTTCTTTTTTGTTATATTTTATTTCTCTTTATTTTTATTTTTTGCTTTTTATCTTTCATAATTTTATTTATAAAACAAAAATCCTTATTGTTCACCAAGGTTCAATTCTTAGTCCTTATCTCTTTGTCTTAGTAATGAAGGAACTAACGAAAGATATTCAAGGAAGTGTCGTGGTGTATGTTTTTTACAGATGATATCGTACTTATCGATGAGACTAAAGATGGTGTTAATAGGAAATTGGAATTGTGGAGAAACAATTTGGAGTTTAAAGAATTCACGATAAGCAATAGCAATACAGAATATATGAAGTGTGAGTTTTCGCGGGTAAGAGATGGTGATCAAGACACAGTGCATCTACTTGGTCAAGAGGTACCCAAGAAAGATGTTTTTAGATACTTGGGACCAATTTTGTAAAAAGGTGGTGAGATTGATGAGGATGTAAATCATAGAATTAGAGCAGGATAGATGAAATGACAAAGTGCATCAGGGTTTTTGTGTAACCACCCTTAAGTTAAAAGGAAAATTCTATAGAGCAACTGTAAGACCGACAATGTTATATGGAGCGGAATGTTGGCCAACACATAGGCAACATGAGCATAAAATAGGGGTAGCAGAAATGAGGATGTTAAGGTGGATGTGTGGTTATACGAAGATGGAAAAGATAGGAAATGATGATATTTGACTAAAGGTATCAATGGTACCGATATGTGAAAAAGATGAGGGATCATATAATGAGGTGGTTTAAGCACGTTATGAGACGGCCACTGGATGCTTCCATAAGAACAAGAGTGTGTTACCAAGAGCTAGACAATAAAAGAGTTAGAGGTCAACCAAAACTGACCTGGAGAAAGGTAGTTAAACAAGACCTAATGGAGTGAAATATAGATTGAAAAACAGTATGTCTTAAGACAGAGTAGAGAAAAGCTATAAGCTTGGTGGAGGATTAAACTCATTAGTAGTT
The DNA here is from genome assembly GCA_007407185.1 of Glycine tomentella. Classification (NCBI taxonomy): domain Eukaryota; kingdom Viridiplantae; phylum Streptophyta; class Magnoliopsida; order Fabales; family Fabaceae; genus Glycine; species Glycine tomentella. The sequence goes on from PYAF01004861.1 coordinate 919,066, forward strand.
ATATGTTCTAATCATTTCCTTGTTTTTGTTTTCTTCCCCTCTTCCTTTCACCCCTCTTTTATTTTAGCTTTTTTTTCTCCCTTTTTTTTGTCTTATTTCTACTTTTTTTCTTCCCCTCTCCCTTCCTCTTTCTTTGTCTTATTTCCGATCTATCATTGGGTTCATCTACCATCGACCCCAATTAACTTGGGTTAAAGGTGTTATTGATGTTGATGTTGATTTTATTAGAATTTTATTATTATTAAAACACATGTCACAATTTAATAAAAAAAATATCGCTAAATTTTCTTTTATTTCCTCTTTAATTGTTTTCATTTGCTTTTCTTTTTTTAATTTTTTTCTCTGTTTTATTTTCTATAAAAACACAACTCCTCTCAACCTTTTTCTAGTTTTTCCTCTCTATCATTATTATTGCATATGTAAAAGTATATTCATAATTTATCATATTATTATGGTATTACATACTATTATTTATGTACTACATTAGATTATTTTTTGTAATATTATAATATAATTTTTTATTTTTTAAAATAATATGAATCAATATTTTATTAATCTATTATATAAAAAATAAATTTTGTCCTTAAGATACATGTAACTCTCTTTTAATTTTTTTCATTCCAAGTTTTTTTTTCTAATCTCTTTCTTTCTCTATTTTTAATTTTTTTTTATCTTTCTTCTTCTTTCATGTTTATACTTATATGATTTAATGTAACTTTTAATCCATTATGTTTCGCAATTGTGTCGTTATGATACATTGAGTTTTAAAATTTTCACTCTAATCTTTTAAATTTTCAAAATGAATTATTTTAGTCCTTTCTTCCAATTTCCATTAGAAACATTGGCATTCTTTTAAATTCTGTAAATAATTAATTTAACATTGCCACTATCTTTAACCTATTTCAAACTTGTAAACTTCTAAAAATTTGTCATCCTCATCCCTCATCTCGTTCATCTTCTTCATCCTTCCACCACCACCAAAATCAACACACCAATCACCCAAATCTATACCATCCACTCTTAAAATCCCAAATCCAAAGTCAACAAGTCCTGCATCAAATCCAACATAAACTCAAAAAGAAAAAAAGATGCCAAGCCCCAACAATCACTTCGTCTACTCTCTATCACCACTGACCATCGTGTCTGCCACCCATCCTTTGCACACAATCACGACCCCACCATGACTCTCTATAATACCCGGTCGATGCATGTGCAACATTTGGCCTTCAATCTCCAGGGCTTGTGGCTGCTCGATGTCGAATTGGTTGGAATCGGAGGGTGCCGTGACGGGTCTGGGGTGTGAGGGAAGGGAGGCTCGACATGGTGTAAGAGAGGTGATGGAAGGTTTGGTTGGGACTTACGGCATTGGTTGGAGAAAGAGAGGGTTGGGTAGGTGAATTAGGAAAATATTGAAGAGGAAGATGAATAGGACTAAGTTAAAGATAATGACAGTTTTTAGTCATTACTATGTTAAAACAATTATTTTGAAAGTTAAAAGTTAACAAATTGTTAATATTACCAATAGAAGTCATATGAAAGGACCAAAATGTTGCACTTTGAAAACTTAAAGGACCAAAGTGAGACTTTTGGAACTTAATATACCGGAACGATCCAACTATGAAACATAATGGATAAAATGTGACATTAAACCTACTTATTTTTATTCCTTAAAATTAGATTACATATATCCGGTCTCGAATGGTAACATTTTTAAAATTTTATAAAATTATTTTTACTTAAAATCGTATAAAATAAATTCATAAATAAAGATTTTGTTGATTAATATTTGTATTATAAGGTTAAATGTTATGCTAAAAATCAATTAAAATATAGTTTAAAATATTTACAAATATATTATTTCAAACTATTAAAAATGTATTATCTTAAAATTTTAAAAGATCAAAATAAAATGTTTAAGACTGTATCAAAATGAAACAATAACAAAAGTAAAATTTGAGATTGGAAGGTAGTTGCTCGGGTGTAGTGTGATACAGGGTTTCCCGACTTGGGTTGGTGCAAAATCAATTTGTGCTCGACCAAGAAGGATACACTACCCTCCAGTCTCAAGCACAAAGAGCAAAGAAGCTAAGGTAGTAGATCAATTCAATGTTCCACCTAGTATTTAAGGTCGAAACATGTGCCTTAAAAGGAGGGCCTATGTCACTCTTGTCCCTTAGAATCGATTTGGACATTTGTTCCTGTATGCCAAAAAGTCTTACATCGCATACAAAGTAAAAAGTAGTTTATAAATACATTATTTCTCCCATCGAGACATATTTTAATAAGGACAAAACTATGACATGTAACATCCATGATTGTCGACTTTTAGGTGGCTCACACACTACGACACTTCATTCAACATTCTTGTTGGTTAGAACCCTCGGTAGGTAGACTTTTCCGAGACTTCAACAATCATCCCTGACTACTTTTGGGATCAATGACTATCCCCACAAACCAATACAAAATTTTTCAGCGTATTTTGTCCTCGCTCACATGCTTCCCAGAAGGTTACCCATCCCATAACTACTCAATGCCAATCACGCTTAACTATAGAGTGCTTAAGTGACGGACTACCAAAAAGTAAATGCATCTTGTTGGTATAAGTAGTACCAATTAATTCATTTAAGTTATCTTCAACTGTACAGTCTCATACCTGACAACCTTTGGATCCCTCTCATTCTGGTGTGATTCGTTCGAGGTTTTACATCCTCATCAACTTTCGCTTTGTTCTTCCTTGTATCACACCGTATTATGAGAGGTAAGTTCTAATACCATTTGTAACATCCCTGATTTTCGACTTCTCAGCGGTTCTCACACTACGACACTTCACTCATTTACACAACAATATCATCACATCACTTGGTTCGTCAAATCATAAGTACAAACGTTATGCATTTTACTATCACTCATTATGATATCAATATTACACACTTATTTATCCTCCTACGTTACTATGACCTTCATAGAGTATAATAATCATGTCTAGAGTTGTACTAATCCTATTAAGTTGGTTCTTTTCTCGTTAGAAATATAAAACAATTATTTACAACTTCTATGTTGACCTTAAAATCCATTTCAATCTTTTAGAAACCTAAAAATAGGAAATATACAAACTGACCGCATAATTTTGACAGTTTAACCTTTACTCACTAAATTTGCAATATCTAGAGTTATATAAATCATTTTTGAGTGAAATCAAATCCCTTAACTATATAAAATCCAAGGCTAAAACTCTTATGAAGAACACAAAGTCTAATTTTATCACTTAAGTACACGTTTTGGTGTTCTGAGTTAACGTTTTCAATCAGAAAACCAACATGTGTGTCCAACATCAATTATCAAATTCAATTTCAAGAATATGAAAATGACAAAACATCAAAACATCCAACAATCAAATTTGCCCAAATTATAACAAAACAAAGTGTTTTAGGGTATTCACAACCCATACAAGAACCCACTCCCCTAACCTCAAATGAAATAATTCCTCAACAAGGAAAAGGAAAACGATCTCGCAATCACTCCCAAGAACGCATTGACCTAATGGCTTTGTCCACTACTATCTCCACGACAACTCTTACTATGGAAAAAACTTGGTTTTGATTTAAAACACAATCTCAAGCCATCTAAATTTTCCGAGTTTCAAAACTAAAAGGGAAATATAAAAATATTGACTATGAAGGGCTCTGAGCCTAATGTTAAACCCACTTAATTCTTTGGTGCATATAAGGCTTGTTGGTCTACTCTATATATCGGGGAAGAAAGGGATTCATGATTTTATTTTGCCCAATGTTGGATTTAGAGTGTTTTCATGATCAAATGACCTACTTTGGAGTTGATTTTCTCTAAGATAGAAGTTGTTTTTGGTTTCTAAGGTATATGAATGAATTGTATTTTTTTAGCAAGCTCTTCAACAACGCAAACAACACCTTAAACAGAAAACTATAACAACAAATATGAAATTATCTTTCTAGGATTGTCATCACAAAATTAACACTAGACTTAGACAATTTTTCAAGTATTTTTTAACTACAATAAGTTAATCTAATAGTCTTTTAACACAAAATATAATATAATATAATAAAGACAACAACAACAATAATATACACAAAATACACACATGTATAAAAATATATACACTATCACAACGCAACAATATGCTTAGTACAAAACAAATAATATATAAATAATAATAATAAATATTTTAAAAATATAACTAAAGTGTTCTAATAAAAAAATTTCTTTTGAAATATTCCTATTACTCAGAATTTGGAATCTTACAATTTTACCTCCGTTAAAAGAAGATACAATTTTTACTAGCTACATAAATTCTTTTAAAATTCCCAGTTCCGTTATTATATGTGTTGTTCTTTCCTTTTTTAGATATCTATTTCCCTTTTTCTCATAAGAATTAATATATTTTTGAAAAGCAAATTTGAACTTTATTGCAAACCTGCCAAAATTTCATAAGAATTAATATAGTATAAAAATTGAGAGAGCTTAATTTTTTTAATTGATAAAATGAAGCTGTGTCGAATCTATAATTTTAAGTAGAAAGACTTTTTCGTAATCATCTCAAAACCACTCTTTTTTTTCTCTTTTTTTTTTTATAAAGCTCAAACCCCTAAATTTATTCTCTAAAATTTTGAGAGAAGATATAACGGTGCATATTTGAAGTTGCTTATTTTAAAGAAGTAATTCTTTAATTTTAATAGATTTCTATAACAGAAATAAGAAATTTTTAATTTTTTTATCTAATTACATTTTTTTTTTTACAGAACCTAAGCACACGTTTAGTCATAGAAAAAGTCAACTTTTTCATAATCAATCATAGATATTTTTTAACACACAATATTCTTTAAGTCGAGTGTTAAAAACTAATATCTTAAATTAATTTATTTAATGATCTAATCTTTTAATACATTGTTTTTCATACACACAAATTAGGAATCAAATCCTAATTGCATGCTTAAGAAATAAGGTTTTTTTGTGTATTATATTAGGTATCATATTGATATTAATGGAGATATAAGATTGATTTGGCGGATTGATTGTGAAACTCGGTTCGGTTACTGACTCGGTTAAGGTAGTGGGTTAGTGATTCAATCGGTGAGTTAGTAATTATCTCGATTTGATCCGGTATATATTAAAAATTTAAAATTATATATGTATCTATTATATATAAATATATAACAACATTATTTGAGTAAGAAAAGTCTATCTATACTCCAAAATCCAAATTAAAAAATAATAATTTTTTTCAAAAATTAAATCAATTTTTTTAAAAAACAGGCTGGTGGGATCGATCCAAATGGAATCCGGTGACCAACCCGACCGGATTTGACCGGATCAACCCGAGTCAACTCTGTAACCTATCAAAAAGTAAAATTGATCCGATTAGGCCACCGAGTCCCGTCCAACCGGCCGGTGCAGACCGGGTTTAATAACGCTGCTTGGTGGTAATAAGAAAAAAAAATTGTGAATTTAAATTCTTCAATTAATAAAAACTAGCTAACAAATTAATCATCAATATTTGTTGATGAAACAAATCATCGATACTAATACCGTTTATGATAGTTTATTCATAGGCGATTTGGTCTCAAAAAATTAATACATTTGTTTTATAATTCATAAAATAAGATCTTACCTTTTCACATACTAGTAAATTTGTGGCATGGATTTGATATTTACAGATATTTTTGTTACTCAAATATCTTTGCCATAGTTGTAGAGCAATATATCGTACAGTTAGACGTGAATATTTGGCTTGGCCTTGGCATGTCCGAGGGGCCAGTTTTAACTACGATTTTGGATGGATGCATGTCCCTCACATATATATTTCGGATCGATTGGTTACTTTAGACAAATAAACCACTAAGTTTATCCTTATTATTCTTAATTTCTACAGTAAAAGAAGAAAAATTTAAGTATTTAAAATCATATTGAATAACCTTTCAACTGTTGAAAATTATTTAAAGTACCAATAGTTTTTTACATAGAATAAATAGATGAAATAATATAGCAAATTTTTAAAATTAACCTTATTATTATTTCTTTAAGTTTAATAGTCATGCATTAACACTGTAAAATAATTTTATGTTATTATCCAATCATAAATAATAATTAATTTTCTAAAATAATTATTATAAAATTCAATCAAATTTATCATACATTATGACTTAAATAACACTACAAAATTATTTAACACTATCATCGGTTCATAGCTTATTTTTTCAATTTTTTAAAGTTTTATATTATTATTTTTGTTAATTTCTACAATCATTATTAGGGGTATAAATGAAAATAATAATATTATATTTAAAAGCTAAAATAACTCTATTTTAAAAATTATTTTTCTTCTGACACCATACTTATTATATAACAGAAAAAATCATACCGTAAAATATATTAATTTAAGAACTAAATTAATATATACTATATTCAATAAAAGAATAAATTGGTCAATTCTTTTGAAAGCCAAATTGACTGATTTATTAAACTTTTAATATTGGACTATTGTCTTTTTAAACGACTTGTCTGAAGACATAAAAAAAATGTGCAAAACTCACATTACCGATATGTTCACACTCAAGCGCATTACTACAACATTGATTTCTAACAAAATATGACCAGCCTCACCACAAAGGCCTCTCTCAAGAGGCTAAAATTGTAGAAAGAACCTTTTCTTTTGGGTTCTTGTTAAGAAATTAAAAAAAAATTATGATAAAAATCATAAAAAAAATTATAAATAACATAATTTTATATATCTCAATAAAAATATTTATTTTTAAAAAAATTTAATTCTTTAATTAATATTCTGGTCACACTAGTTAGCATTTATTTTTACTTTTCCTTTATAGACACCATGTAAGAAAATTTATGCTCTAACTTAATTATGTCTGGTCCTTGCATATGTTAAGTGAATTCGTGCATTTTAAAGTGTTGAAATTAATTCTCTAATGGGTAATTATCCTGCTTAAGCTAATTGGGCAATGATCTCTTATGGGAAATAACTCTAATTTGCCACTATCTTTAGAACCATGTGACGTCACATAAATACAAAGGGAACCACGTCACTTGTTTAAATGTTTTCGAAAAGCGGGATCAACGTTGGAAATTGTTAGAAGAAGGGAGATAATGCTATGGACCTTTTTCCTTGTAGTTAATTTGCTCTTTCACTTTGTTCATTTAAACGTTTTTATAAAGAAGATTTAATTCACTTTGCATCCAAAGGCTTTCTGTCTCACCAAATCTGTTAATCTGACTCATCGAGTGTGGAATCAAATTGGAATCAATTTATAAGAACTGACTATTGAGCATGTGCATCATTGAAGTCATCAAAACATTGTTTGAATCATAGTTTCCCTTTTTAACTCTTAAGATATTTTCCGTTCAAAAATCAAGGTTTAATATATGAAAATATTGATTCATTTAAAATGCTAACTTCTTCTAAGTAATAAATATTATTTTCTACGTATATAGAGACATATATGAATTATTAAACTCTTAATTATATATTTAAGTATAACTATTTGCTAATAATATCATATATTATTATTTTTTAATCAATAAATATTAGTTATTAATTGTTAGTTTTTCACTAACGGAGAAAATTGAACCCACAATATTTTTTTCTTTCTTTTTCTTTTATCATCAAGATAATCTTATAACTCCTATCATATATTGATATATGAGAATTAGGTATATTAAACTACCAAGTGTGTATTTGGATTAAAGGTGATAAAATTGATCTTGAATAAAATTAATTTTTTAGAATTGATTATTGTTAGAATTGACTATGAAGCAATGTGATTTTTGATTTGGATAACAAATATTGGAAAAGTAATTTTCAAGAGAATGTTATTTGGATCCTTTAAATCAAAATTAATTTTGAAGGTATCATGTCCAAAATGGATTTTAATATCTATATATTCTTTTTATAGTTAATCAATTTTACACATACATATATATATATATATATAATTATAATTAAAT
>PYAF01004861.1:927157-973234 GCA_007407185.1 Glycine tomentella
ATTTATCACATCATTAAGGTATGAGTGTGAGGATAAATTAGATAAAATGTATTTAAAATTAAATAAACATGACAAGATTTTTAACTAAATTTTAAAATTAAATGCATTTAAAATTAAATAAAAATGAAAAGGTAATTATATTTGATAGATTTAATTATATTTTAAAAATAAATAACTAATAAACATATGCATGAGAGTATTGATGTGAGGATAAGTTAGTCAAAATTTAAGTAAAATTGATTTTGATAGAAATATAAATTATTCTTATTTACTTCAATTCTATCATGATTTTTTTACATCATAATTAATTCTATTATAATTTTAAAAATAATTCAAACATAAAATTTAGTCAAAAAATAATATTAACTCAAATCATAATAATTTTAGAGGCTATCCAAAGAAACAATTATTCCTACCAAGAAATATCTGGCAAAATGCTGCATAGTAGGGCAAAATCAGTTCCTCAACTTTCAACAAGTTGCTATCACGCCTTACCAGTAGTAGTAAGATATAAAAGATCTAAATTCTAAACTATATAATTTATAGCAATAAAGTACTCCATTCAATTAAAACTCTGGTTTCACCTGTATTCCTGGCAAACAAGTTCCGAGGAAAAACATATCGGGAAATCACCATTGTAATTTTCAGTGAAGCAATTCTTTTTTATTTATCTGGCATCAAATTTATCTATGGTGGCAGCTATAATTTTGAGGCAGTGATCGTACTGTCCCAAATTTTAAAAAAAAAATTACCCGAATGTCATGCCAACAGAAAATTTTACCAGAATGTCACGCATCTTAATTTGTTAGACTGACAAGCAAATTATGTGATGGACATGTGATAGATAAGGGGTAATTCACTGGAGGGCCCAGCGAATTAGGTGGCCACGTGGTAGGCAAGGGGTAATTCGCTGGAGAGCCCAACGAATTATTCCTTACCTGCCACGTGTCTATCACATAATTCGCTTGTCAGTCTAGCAAATTAGGACGTGTGGCATTCTGATACCGTTGGCGTGACATTCAGTTAATCTTTTTTAAAAAATTTGGGACAGTACGTTCACTATCTTTGTAGTTTTCATATTTCTTCACGTGTCGGTATCCATTTGTTTTAAATATTTAGGTTGTTTTAATATAAATTAGCATTACAAAAAAATTATATACGGCTGAAAAGCTATCACACGTTTACTTCTATTTTGATCTCAAGTCTACTTGTGACAGTTATTAATTCAAGATACAATCCATTTTAACGTTAATTTAAGTCTCATTATTTTACCTTTAAAAGGTGCTTTGATGGGTTACACAAGAAAAATAATTACCTTTAGGATCGATTTGTAAGCAATGTTGTGAGACTATTTTAATGTACCGAAACAACTTTTTAATAATCTTTGTCTAGCAAAAATTAAATTATTTATAAAAAAACGTTTAAAATTTTAATATTCACCTTCTTTCCCTACCAATTAAATTCATCAACCCATCTATACTGAATTTATTCATTCCTTTACACTATAATCAAGATTAAATCGAATTTATTCTTCCTCTCTTGAATTGCTAATTAATCATGACACGTCCTTGGTATATATTCAATTGGGATAAAAGCAAATATTTTTCTGTTCCAACAATCGAAAGCCACTTGATCAACAAGCGCATAAATTTTTTTTATGTTGCCGACAGGACTTCAAAAATCTTGGTGGGGTGAGGAATTATGAGGATTGTATGTTAAACTTAAAGTTCAGATAAAGTGTTTTATGAGAGGCCAATAATGTTGTATGAAAATAGTGTTACAAATTCATATCCTATTTTGGTCACTTTCCATTCTCATGTTCTTAAAAGCTCGTACTTCATGTGACAAAAGATGTCGTGTGAGATATGATCGGGTCATACAGTTTACAAAACTGAGTTTCATGTGTTCAAAGTATATTATTTGTTGTCCAAAAATTTTATAGTCAACAGAATTACATTTGGATAAAAATTATATATGAAGTTTTTAATGCCACTAGAGCTAAAAGTCTTTGATTAGACAACCTTTGAAAACCTGGCAACACATAAAAAATGGCTTTCCGGACGTGGAATGATTAGTATGCTTAATCATCAGCACAAATTGTTTGGTTTGGTGCCTTTTGCCAAAGTCATCGAGTAATTCAATAATGTAATAGGATATGCTTTAAGCCACAAAATGGTTTGATGGAGAATAAAATGATGTTTACTTTATAAACTTCACATAATTTGTGTGGTAGTTTAGATCCCATTAAGATGAAGAGAAAGAACTTACAACAGTGTATATAAACAGTGTGTAATAAACACGTGTATCAGCGGAAAGCAATCATATTAGTCACATTTTGTTCTTCAAAATGGAATAAAATTGGAAATGGGAACGATTTGATTTACAAGAATATTTCTTATCACGTGCTGCTACTATAATTAATTAATAGTTTAGATGTTTATTGGGTTGATGCCGTCAAAAAAAGGTATATTGGGTTGATGGTTTTTTTATTTATTTTTACGCATAATTTTTGTGGTAGTTTATATCCCATTAAGATGAAGAGAATAAACTTACAGTGTATAAAAATAGTGGAATAACGCGTGTATCAGCAGAAAGCAATCATATTAGTCACATTTTGTTCTTCAAAATTGAAATGGGAACGATTTGATTTACAATAATATTTCTTATGACGTGCTGCTACTATAATTAATTAATATTTTAGAGGTACATTGGGTTGATGGACAATTTATTTAATTTTATGTTAATTATATATTGCTAGATTAATGTGTTGGGTGGCTATTGATTTAGTGCCAAATTTCTAGTAACTTGGGTAAAGCAGCTTGTTAAAATTAAAACGAGAACGAAAATATATTGCTAGACTAATTACGCATTTGTGTATTAAAAGCATGGTTATCAAAATCAGATTGGAGGTGGAATCAGAAATCGATGGTATGTTCAATCAATTTAAATCTTAAAATTGTGTGTAATTAAATTGGTCAAGAACTTGTGAAATTGTTAAAAATCAACGGTTTGACCTGTATTTTTTTACTAATTGATTTTATTTTTTATTGCTGAATTTAAATATTATGATATATTATATTTATTTTCATATATAACTTATTTTGTTATATGTTATAACTTATGATATTTTTAAGTGAAGTTTAATTTTTAATATTATAAATTTATGTATATTATTTTTTTTAATACTGTTTTATATTATATAAATTTTTTTAAAATAACATTTATTGAAACCGGTTTGATCCTAGTTCAATCACAATTGAATCATTGAATATTGAACCAGCGTCTTCACCAATTTAGTGACCGGTCTGGTTTTGATAATATTGATTAAAAGTTGTTGACAAAAGTGATTTGGCACTTGAGTCTCTTAACTAAAGTTTGGAGTTTTATCTCCAATTTGGGTATGGAGTGACAACTAGAAGTATCATTTTATCTTAAAATGGACCTATTTGAGGGATGAGAATTAGTTGGACGCCAAATAAAAAGCCTTTGTTTACACCAAAAAAATATTAGGCACTTGTGTGGTTATAGAATTGCACTTGGTTAGCCTTGACTAAAGGAGTTGTAATTCAGAATGAAGCTGAATTGCAATCTAAAATACTAAAAAATAATTACAAAGAGAGAGAGAGATGAATGAGTGAACTTCTATTTATCTAGGGAATCCTCTCATATATATGGACATATTTGAAATCTGTTTGGATACAAGGTTAGAAGTGTTTTTGAGAGTTTCTCTACTGAAAAAAGTAATATATTTTCAGTAGAGAAGTTCTCAAAAATATTTCTGACTTGTATTGAAACAGGTCCTTGTTGAGAAAGGTTAAGTTTCTTAAATTTAATGCGTAAGATATTTTCTGACCGTATGTAACTAATATTCTATTACTTAAGCTCAGGTATTGTTCTTAACCCAATAATATTGGGTTATATGCAAATGCTGGTTTTAGTTGTTTGATCATTGTATTTCTAAAAGCGGTTACCTGTGTAGTTCGAGATAAATAAGGGAAGTCAGTGCAACTTCTGTAACAGTTACTCCCAAGTCAATATCGCGGGGAATAAGTGACATTGACTTAAGAATAAAGGTGAATATTACCTCCATAACATAATACATAATCCAAAATAGTCAAAACATTTTTTCTCGTGTTCTAACACATAATCTGGAATACATTCAAAATAATTATGGAGGAGGTATTTCGCAACACCTTACAGATAGGTGTAGTTCTTCTATAACACCTATTCTGTAACCCAACTATCATAGTTTTGAAATGCCTATTTCGTAATACATTCAAAAATTATGAAACATGTTCTGGAATAAACAATGCGAGGTATTTTGGGAATCGCACAATTTTTAAATAATGGGATGCAAGATGATTTTTACAGGGTGTAAGAAGAAAAGGCCCTTTCCAAATAGACTAATTCACATAATCTCAATGATCAAGGAGGCCCAACAACTAGCATGCACCATACACCCATGATGCATAATAGCAAAACCCAAACAATTTAGTAATCGCTAGTTGGAATAAGGGAAACGAAATGATTATGTATCATTCTACTATCACAAACACGGCACATCTGAACAGGAGAGAATGCGATACATAAGAAATAATCACCCAAAATAAGGACCATACATTCTTGAAGATCAACAATATGTTAATTCCATTCGTGTAGGCTTGTGAAGAACATTTAGCTATTGGCATTCCAACCCAAAAGTCGCCTCATCAAACAAGGAAAAGCATGATCCTCTAGGAGAGAGAAGCCTTGTGCCAAGGTGACACAGAACCTTCTCCTATAGGAAGGTTTGATAACTACATACCATTGACTACCTCGTGATCTCTCATTCTGGATAATGTTTACAGTGCAGAATTCAGAGATTCCAACATCACAAGACTCAATGAATAAAACTTAAGCTAACATAGAAGAATGTCAGCAGAGTTTAGATAAATTTACCAGAAAGACTTATAGAAAATAAAATCAATTAAACTTCTCTAATAAATTAATATAAACTTGTAGCCCTTACAAAGCTAAATTCAACTTTATAAAATGTTAGGTACATAAGTAACATTAATTCATTAAAAAAAATTATATTACTTTTTTAGGTCATTATATTTTTTCCTTAATCATTTACTGAAAAAATTATGTAAGACGGAAAGATGGCCATTACATCGTATCGTTTCCATGGATCAAATACCTGAAGATTCATAGGTCCACGACTCAAATCTTAAGATAAGCCAGTTCCAGCTAGCCCCTCCTAATCAAGGATAGCCTAAATCACTAACCCTTCAACTCAACAACGAAATGTTGCATATGTAAAACATGCTTTCCACAATTTTTCTTTAAATTTTTTTAAAAACCTTCCTAGTCCTACGTAGTTGCAATTGCACTCACATTGCAAGTCAATAACCTGGCACTTGTACTTCCTAGCACTCAGTCACGTAAGTTGCCAACACACACAGTGCACCCACAAAAACAACAACCTCATGCACTGCCAGAACCAGCATATCTTACAGGCTCATGCTATGAGACAAACAAATACTAAATGTTTTCAGCATCCCAGAGTATACCTTTGGAGGAAACAACCAGTTTTTGGCCATTGCCCAGTAGGATAGAATGACCATAACTGAGTGCAGAATACGAACTACAAGATTTATTCGCACTTTGATAAAAATATTCTGACTGCACTAAACAGTTTTGATTTCAACATTGTCAAACCAGAAGAGAAGGCAGGAGTGGTTAAAACGAGTGGAATCATCATCATACATGTCACACCATTGGCTCCAAGGCACCATGTTTTACACAAGTAACAAACCGCATGCATAATTGGCGTACCCAATCCTTCGTGACTCGCACAGCACCAAGTGGAAAGGAACCCATCTAAAGTGGAACCAAATAATTATCACAAAGAAGCCAAGTCCACATTGTAGGAGGAATATTACACTATTTGGAAAGACAGATTGAATATAGGCAAACATTTAGACAACTACTCATTTCCTAAGTTTAAAGAACCGTCTTTCATCAACTTTAAGCTCAAGCTATTGAATCTTCCACGTGAGTAATGCCTTGATGCTTTTCTCCAATCGGTTCCAGTTTTCATCATAGCAACAAATTCATCATAGCTGATACGTCCATCCTGCAAGTGTTCAAGAATTTTAGAGGGAAAGATCCCATAATCAAGCCTATATGTAAAGAAAAATCTCTCAAATATTCACCTTGTCTGTGTCTACTTCTAGGAAAATATCATTTGCTACATCTGTACAGTCATCTGCTCCATCTTCCATCAAAGCATTCCGTAGCTCATCTGGTTCAATATATCCATTCCCATCTTTGTCAAAATAGGAGAAGGCCTTGTGAAGATGATCGTCGCTAGCCATCCTTTTTAAATGAAGGGAAACAGCAACAAATTCTCCGTAGTCTAGTGTTCCCTTACCATTAGTATCTACCTGTTGTCAACATGCAATGCTTAAAAGACAAAACAAGAACAATTTCAAGCTAAAATATTTTACTTTGTACCATTCAAACAATGGTTTAAAACATGAAAACCGGGTATAGGAAAGGAAAAGAAAAATCATTAATATGAGGAAAAAAACCATGCATTTCAATTCACATTTGTGTGTTCATAAACAGATATCGATTTTTGTCGGCCAATTTATGATGCAGCATGAAATGTTGCACTAGCAACTTTAGAGTTTAATCGCAATAATTTAGAGGAACAAGGGAAATTTAACCATACTCACAGCTTCAATAAGCAACTGAACTTCAGACTCAGCCAGTTGAGACCCAAAGTTTCGAAATCCAGCTTTTAGTTCTTCAATGGAAACAATGCCATCATTATCTTTATCCATCTTCTTGAACATATCTTTGATGTCTTCAACTTCTTCATTGGATAAGAAATCAGCAATGACCTGTTTACAAATGTAAAATCTTAGCTCTGACATACTGTAAAAGAAATGGCTTAAGATATTACCAGAGATGCAGCGAACTAACCCTAAGGGCTTTTCTTTTGAATCTGTTCATCATTGAAAATTGCTTAAGCCTTGACTTGACAACATCTCCAAGTGGAATATTAGGAGCCTTCTTAGCATTTTGGAGCCAGGGATGCTCTGGAATACAAGAAAAACAAGATGAACCTTGAATTAAAACAAGATGTGCTACGACAAGTCATCAACATAATTACAACAATAATGTTTATATCTTTTCTTTAGATATAAAAGACAATAAAATTGAATTGATATTAACAAATATGGTAGATATGTCATGACGGTAGAACAAACCAATGAAGGAGATGGGAAGAATAAAAATCACGATCAAGGATTGCCGGATGGAGGACAAGACAGCCAAAGAAATGTCTGAAACACATCAGTCAATTGCGCGCAGAGGCCAAGACAGAGAAGGAGGCAGGACAGGTGAAAAACACAGCCGGATGAGGACCGAACTTGCTGGAAGGAACAACATAGTAGAAGGGAGCAAAAATGCCAGAGGTTTGACACAGTAGGAGAAAGTTCATTTGAAGGAAGAATCAAGAAATTAAATTATTAAAGTAATACTCCAAATTTTAGGGACCCTGGTGGTGGAGTTGTGACTTGTGACAAGACAGTTCATGAAGGATGGTACAAATCTAATACCATGTTGAAATAATGAGAATTTAGGTATAGAGGAAGGAAGAGAGATGAAAGAGAATAAAACACGCAATTGATATTAACTCAGATGTATTACAATGTGATAGAATGTTCCTGATAATATCAATTAAACATAGAACACTATTATTTATACTAATCATAATACAAGCTAAATAGGGAAATAAATCATGATAAAGGAATGTGATAACTAATCATAGAGGATAATTTAAGATATTCCAAGATATGATAAGATATTTTCATATAGTCTAATAATTTAATTAAAGCCACTAAGAACTACTTGTTAGAATGATATGTCCACACATAATCCTACTGCCTTGCCTTATCTCCTTCAAACATCAACAGATCAACTTCATTTCAGTTTCAAAGTTTTAAATTTGAGAAATGGAAGTTACAACGGACAGAGGGTTTTAGGGATTTAAAATATAAAATATAAAATACAGAGAAAATTGTAAAATATTATACCCACCAAGTAAAGAAGATGGTTCAATTATAAAAAAATTTAAAACACCAAAGGAGATAGTTTTCAGCATTTTTATTGAGATTTCAAAAATATTCTTTAGAGTATATGAAATGAACAAGGAATGAGATAAACATACCAATCACTTGTTTGGCAGTTAATCGAAGCTTAGGGTCTGGTTCTAACATTTGCCTAACAAGGCTTTTAGCACTTTCAGAAATACTGGGCCATGGTTCCCTTTTGAAATCTATAAGTCCTCGAATAATGGCCTGTGCAACTCCTTGCTCAGATTCTGCATAGAATCAACATCAAGGTAAGAAAATTAAAAGACTTCCTATGAGCTGATGAAATAATAAGACCCAAGCTCATAAGCACAAAGCTCATGATATACATGAACAAAAAGAAAAGAAGTATTGGCAGATTAAAACCTTGTCAGAAAGCATTAGTAAGAATATAATGATTTATGAATGCAATTACCAGCCCAAAATGGGGGAACACCACACAATAAGATGTAGAGAATTACTCCTGCACTCCATATATCTATTTCTGGTCCATAATTCCGCTTGAGCACTTCCGGAGCCATATAATATGGACTTCCAACAATTTCTGAGAACCTCTCACCTGGAAATTTTTATATTACCCACAACACATTATGGAAAAAATGTCAGATACTGTAAGCAATGAAAAAGATTGAAAAATAATGTTGAAACATGAGTAGACAGCAATAAAATGTTCCATTGGATGGCAAACTGTCAACAACGGATGGTGTATGCTCAACCTAAAATTAATGTCTATACTCTATAGTGCTGGGGTCAGCAGACAAGCTGTGTTACCTAAGAAAGTAAGCCAACATTCAAAGGCATTCAGTTTGTTTGTTTTTTTTTGTTTTCATTTTCAATTAAATACGTCCCCATTACAATAACAAAGATGCCACCTTGGTTTCATTTTTGTTTCCTGTTTTCAATCTTTGGTGAAAGAACCAAGGAAATGGTGAAAACATTAAAACAATAGTGCAGTTAGGTTCAATTCTATTCTTTTGTTTTAAAAAATTGTTTGTAGCATAACTTTGAAGCAATTTTTAAAACAAAAATGCTTAAAAAATGTGTTTAGATAACAGATTTTAATCCCTTTTTCAAGAAAAACGATTTGGCTCCTCTGAAGTTAAGGGGTACACTTCAAAGTATAAAACAGAGTTATAAACATTTACTGGAAAATCAATTTTTGATATTTTAATAATCTGTTAATACCAATGTATGTATTTCATCACAATTGTTTTTATTTTCCATTCAGCAATTATTAAACCGTACTTTACCAAACAAAGCATTTTTTTTTATCACCAAAGATAATATATTGTATATATGAGAAAGGAGTACAAGTAGTACAGAAAAGAGAAATATGCCAACAATAAGCCTAACAGAGCTTTGGCAACCTAATACATGGCAACAATCCGAATTAAGGTGCCAAAGGTCGAACTAAATGTAAGCTCACACATTGGCCAAATGTATTGAGACTGAGGTATTGAGAATAGTTTTAAGAACTGATAATAAAAAGGCAATTGGCCAAATAAATTTTCTTTTATTTTTAAGAATTGAAACCAAACAACCCAAGTTGTTTCAGCATTTCCTTCTAAAACGTTGAAAATGAGAATCAGAATGAACATAAATTGGTCTTATTGTAATTTATAATGAAAAATTGAAAGAATAAATCAAATCAAACACCCCTTAGCAACTGAACCGCAACATGATCCTGTACTTTGTATCCAATTAGCAGCATCCTTAAATACCTAAACAAAATGTTTCTTAAAGACTGACAAACAGTAAATGCAGAATATGAGACAAATATGCCAAATGGATTTAGTATTACATGCCTTTTTCCAATTATAACAGTTAAGAATTACAGGTTTATGGTTAGGGAAAGAGAGAAAGCGAGAGACAAAAGGATAACTATAATAACATTGAATATTATTAATAGGAGTAGGATGTAATGAGTTACATTAAAACGATAACCTAATGTTCTACTTATACAACTAATTAGGTCAAGGCGTCAAGCACCGGTCTGACTTGCACAAGCTCAAGCACTTCCCTCAAGCTATTTCTTACTAAGCATTAAGCTTGATACAAGTAACAACACATAAACTAGAAACAAAGAACAACAGCCAGGAGATATAAGGTTGTGGATTTGATCCCCTCTGCTAACAAAACTAACATTCTAACAATTAACATTTGCCGATAAAAAAAAAGAAGAAAAGAACAGCAGCCAGTCTCCATAATAAAAATAGGAAACCAGTCACCTCTCCCAATTGATCTCCAAAATAGCGTGTCAGGTACCACACCACCCAATAGCATAAGGGAGGGGGGGTACCATTAATAAGGTACAATGTCTTCAAAGTTCAAACTACAAACCCTTAACAAGCTAGACTGCACAGAATTACTCCAAAGTCCAAACCTTCAAATAGTATAGTTCAATGCCAAACAGGCTAAGCAAATGTGGAAGAAAAACCAAATAGTTGAAGAAATAAAATAAAGAAAGAACAACCAAATATTCTAAAAAGGGCCAGAACAGCAGTTCACCAAGAAAATATAGCAAACTCAGACCAAATATAGGCAGAACAAGTCACTAATTCCCCAGGTCTTGCCACTCTAGCACAGCCAAAATTGGCACCACTGGCCACCCAAATGCAGTCAGCAATGACAAGTTTCCTTCTTAAACACCACTTGGCACTAATAAGAAAAAATGAATCTGAAATTAATATAGCCAAAAGACTTGCCACAGCTCCAGCCAATTGCCATCATCATAGCCAGCACTTACACCAGACCAGTCACCAGTTCTAGTCACACACCCATCATGGAAGCTCCATCCACCCACCACACAACACAGACACCACAAAATTAAGTATGTACAAAAGTACACACAGTCCAGAATTCAGACATACACACAGGTTTTGGGATATTAACACTATCACATCACAACAATACCCTACTGGAAGTCTTCCGGTCAACAGAAAACCAACTATCCTGCACAGCGTATGCTAAGATCTTACCCAGAGGTCACTGCGAGAACCATCAATTATCAATGAAACTAGAAAACACCAGAGGCAGATGTGAATCACCATGCTCCAGTGATGGCATGTTGTGCTCCACCCTTGTCAATTGTTCCGGCAGAACAAAGTCACCAGAAGTGATTCTACTTTGATATCCGAACAGATTAAGCCAATAGCCTCTTAGGGAAAAGATTCCAACTTGGAAACAGATGTGAGAATGTACAAGAATGACCAAGTTTGATGAAATCAACACAAGAGAAAGATGACCTCCTTATAGAGAATGATATTCTGCTCTAATGCCATGTAGAGATAAAGGAAAAGAGAGAGAATGGTGAAGGCTAACTAATAAAACTGAGGAGGCTCATTGATAGGATGTAATGAGTTACCCTAATACAATAGCCAAATGCTCCTATAAGCTACTAATTAGGTTAACTACCAGTCCTCCTAGTACAAGCCCACTACCAATAACCTTAATATATTTCAACAATAACCAGCAAAACAGAACCAAAAAACACTACCTGTTGTTTGTACAGAACCATACAACAGCCGCAGGAAAATACCGCATTAAGGCTAAAGTGATTATTGCTGATCCAAACTACATGTGATTACCCCTAGTACAGTTGCAATAAAGTCTACACTTCATGCCACATTTGGCAATAGGGTTTAGTGGGAAGGGAAAAGGATTGACACACTAGACTAATATAGTATAATCTAATGTAAAAAAGAAAGAAAGCAACTGCCAAGCTTAGCATTTGCTGATCTATCGCTATCACAACAAGTGAACAAACCCAAAACAAAGTCGGACCTCAATTTTTCAACCTCATTCAACAGAGTAACCACTTGCTCGTTCTAGTGGTATGTACCCTCTCATCCTTGTATCAAAATTGCATGTAAAGTGAATGCAACCACGGTAAGAGCAATCATAAACAACCAGGCACCCTCATTAACACAAATGCCGTTTATAACTTGACATTTTAAAATCGCAACAAAATTTAAGTCTCATGGTGAACAT
Source organism: Glycine tomentella (assembly GCA_007407185.1). NCBI lineage: Eukaryota > Viridiplantae > Streptophyta > Magnoliopsida > Fabales > Fabaceae > Glycine > Glycine tomentella. Next base: position 939,292 of record PYAF01004861.1, read on the forward strand.
ACTAACAAAACAACCCTCTTACTTCTCCTTTTATGTTGCAGACGCGGATTGTAGATAGCAGAGTACCTAACTGTACTAACTTCAAGTAAGCTAGACTAGAACCCTGTTTGGTTAAACTTCGGACTTTTAACAGAAGAAGAAAACAAGAAAGTAAAATGAATTGAGTTGTTTCCACAAGTTAAAATCGACTTATGCAACTTTTTTTAGAAACTCTCCCATTGCTGAGATGCATAAGTTGGAATTACCATAGAAGCTTAATTCATTTTTCCCTTCTTATTTTCCTCGAGTCTTCCAAACAACAAAATCTTATCAATCAAGTAGAAATCCAACTATAAACAGCACAAAGGCCACACCTTCAAACTCCAAACCAAATCCACACAATGCACTAAACCGAATCCAAATTCACCGTACCTGGCTTGAAGAATATGGAGAGGCCAAAGTCAATAGCCTTGAGCGGCGAATTCTCCTTCTTGTTAGCGAACAAGAAGTTCTCCGGCTTGAGGTCGCGGTGGATGACCCCGTGCTTGTGGCAGAGCTGCACGACCTCCACGATCGTCCGCGTGACGGCCGCGGCGGCACGCTCGGTGTAGTGCCCGCGGGCGACGATCCGGTCGAAGAGCTCGCCGCCCTCGCAGAGCTCCATGACGAGGTGGACGGCATTGTCGTCCTCGCATGCCTCGCGGAGCGACACGATGCTCGGGCTGTTCGGCAGGTGGCGCATGATGGCGACCTCGCGGCGCACGTCCTCGACGTCCACGGCGGTCCGGAGCTTCCTCTTGGAGATGCTCTTGCACGCGAGCAGCTCGCGCGTGTCGCGGTCGATGCAGAGGTACGTCACGCCGAACTCGCCGCGCCCGAGCTCGCGGTCCACCAGGTACCGGTCCTCGATGTTCTCCTTCGGCAAGCCGGCGAGAACCGTGATCGGCGGCTTCTGCTTCGCGGCGGAGGCGGCGGAGCCGCCGCCGCCGCGCTTGCCGTGGTCGGCGTTGGAGAAGCTTGATTTCACGTCCTCGCGGGCCACGGCGGCCGGGGATCTGCAGCAGTTGCCCATGGGAGAGGAGATCGCGGCGGAGGAGAGGTTTTATACTAAGAGGGTCGAGGCGTGCGGGTTTCACATCATAATGCGGAAACCTAACCCTAACCCTAAGAGGTAGTGATTAAACAGTGTCGTTTTGAGAGAAAAAATAGGGTGAGATTGAAGGTGGTGGTGAAGAATGAAGAAGGAGAATGGTGAGAAACAGTGGAAATGAGTGAGTAGAGAGAGTGAGGGGGTAAGGTGGGTGTGGGAGGGTGTACGGTAACGGCTGGGGATGCGGTTTTTTAGGAGCCAGGAAACTCGTGTATTCGGCATTTAGATTTATAAAATTCGTTCTTTTTTGCTTTTCAAGGAAGTTTTATTAGTAAATAAATAAAAAATGTTGAGGTCAGCAACTAAGCATCATATAATAATAATAAATATAAACTACAAAAGTTTAAATGTCGAATACACGAGGTTCCTGGAATCCTGGCTCCTAAAAAATTACCGTACATTTTTTTTATGAATGCAAAAGTTAAATATAATAAATACAACTACAAAAGTTATACTATATCGTATTTTTCTTAAACACGCACTATCCTCCAATTGGAATTTGGAGCGTAGATAATTTTCTGAGATTTTGATATTTATTTAATAAATTTAATTTAAAGGATATAACTATTTATTTTCAATAAAAAATTAATCTTATAGTTGACAGAAATAAAGTGCCAAAAGTCTAAATTTCAGTGATTAAAAAATATAAATAATCTCCTTAAAAATGTAAATTATTTATTAAGAGAAAAATAAGTTAAACTATCAATTTAAAGGAGCTTTACATGGTCATTTTTATCGCATTATCATACCATACATAATAAATTTATAAATTTTAATATTAATTATCTTAAAAATCATTACTAACAATAATTTCTAATGAACTATATAAAAATTTACACTATTAATCCATAATCATTAAATTTGTTTAATAATTGTGTCATACCATATTAATGCAAAAGAGATTACTAGTAGTACTCTTCTTAAATAAAACAACTGATTGACACAGTAATTCTGTATCACCCGAAGGATTTTGATGATATATGTCAAGACATAAATGGTAGTATTAATTATTAATTAGTAGTATATCATAACGGTTACATCTCAGTAGAATCCACTTTCGAATTTCAATTTCAACTTTCCACCTTTCATACTTTCCTATGTCAAATTCATGCCAATTAATTTTCGTATAAGAAAATCTTTTGGAACATTCGGATATTCCCTGCCCGTAATATTTGGAATAAATAAATAAAACTTTAAAAAAAAATAATTGAATTGTTCAACCCTCAGTGTCTGTGCATACTGGCATTGTATTTATGTAAACTAAATTTTGTCTTTTATCTTACAAGATATCTAAGAGTCATTTTTAACTGTATGGTAAATTTTGTTCAACCTACTAGGCCATCCTGAAATATCATTTATTCATTTAGAGTTATTTTGTGTTCAGGTTTTTCCCCATTTGTTTGTGACCACATCTGTTTGGCTATTTATTTCTTCATAAATGTTACTTGACTTGATCCTACATGCTGTTATATTTGGTAAACATGTGTACTATATAGTAGTTTACAAATAAATAGTTAGTGGCAATGACGAAATCTGGTTATACGACAAAAATCAATAATTGAGATTATGGTTTATCAAATAAAAAATGTTTGATGAACTTAAATTAAAGGAATTCCTTCAATTTAACAGCAGACATGTTTATTGACTATTGAGAATGTGACTGTGCAAACAACATTCTAGCATTTTAAAATTTGCTTTTTTTTTTTTTTTACTTTAATGAACATGTGCACACGTCCCTAAAATAAAGATGGTTTACTGTCCTAAATACTTGAGGCATCTCTTAAAAATAATTACAAAGTGACACAAACTTGTCTGTATTTATAGACATAAAATAAACACAAAGTAAATGAACATCGGAAATCTCACCTGGGTCCAATTCACACTAGCTAGGCATCATAAATCTAAAAAACAAAATTGTATTTTCCCACTTTTATACCCTACCAAATATGTAGCTATTTAGAAATACATCAAATTTGATTCTCATTTGAAATTATTGCATGTTTAGGGAATATTTATTCATTAGAAACAACCGTTTAAAAGTGGCAAAAATAAATAATCATTTCTTAGCAGTAACTTTTATGTATTTTATTAAAAAATTGTACTATCAATTATCGGAAATTATATCAATATGATTTTTAAGATAATTACTATATAATTAAATAAATTTATCATAAATAATAAATTATTATTTAATGATCATATAAAAATCATTTGTAGCTGACAGTACCTATATTTTTTTCTTTAATAAACAACTGGCACGATACTATGCTTTCGCTAGACTAGACTATTTTTGTATGTTTATAGGTGATAAATGTAAATAATATAATAAATATCCAATTTATTAAGGTCATTACTATTAAATGAATTAATATTTATGTGATGAGTACATTGTTTTTGCAAAAATCTAAACTATATTTCTTGTATTGTACTCAGTAAGAATAAAACAATAAGATGAAAAGCTTTAGGGTGCAAATTTGTATATTAAAAAAACATATTTTTTTACTCCATTGATCCATAATAATTTATTTTTAATTTATAAAACAAAATTAAAACTAAAAAATAAAATACTTAAAGACTAAATGGTATTTTAATATTAATTATTTTTAAATAAAAAAGATATAAGAGATGGTTGTGAATAAACATGACAAAGATAAAGACGAGGACATGCATGTCGTTCCTATTCCCATACTCACTTAATAAAATTAAAACCAAATAATAAAATAATTAAAAGAGTAGAGGGTGTTTTAAAATATAGGTGAATAGGCATGACAATGAGGCATCACAATGATGTGTATGTCGTTCCTCGTCCACGGCCCCCCGCCCCCCGTCCCCCGTCCCCATCCCCATCCCCATCCCCATCCCCATCTTTGATCTCTATCAAAGATAAAAATTTGTACCCACCCTAATCCTCATTTGGGATCAGGTATATTCGCCCTACCCATATTCTAGTTCACTAAAAATTGTTATTGTTTTACAATAATATATTTATAGATATTTTAAATTAGATTTAGAATAAATTTTAGTATAAAAATATCAAATTTATAATATAAATATTAATAAAAATATTTATTTATGAAAGTATTTAAATTTATTTTATACAATTTCTTTTTTAAAAATCATTTTATAAAATATTAAAGTACAAATAAGTTTAACTAACTAATTTATAATTAATTTGTATCCATATCCTTCCATGTTCAGGGTCAAGTATATTTGTCTCATTCTCATTCTTAACCATTAAAAATAATTACTACTTTAAAATAATATATTTGTAGATATTTTAAATTAAATTTAAATTAATTTTTAGTTTAAAAATATTAACCTTATAATATAAATATTAATCAACAAAATATTTATTTATGAAATTATTTAAATTTATAATATATGATTTTTAAGTAAAAATAATTTTATAAAATTTTAAAGTAAAAAAGTTACCATTCGGAGTCGGATATATTCATTTCGTGTCCATTTTCCATGACTATTACTTTATAAAAATATATTTGTAATATAACTTTAAGGAATTGACATAAGTAAAAATATGAAAGAGGAAAAAAGATTAAAAAAAATAGAGAGAGAGGATAGAAAGAAAAGTTTCGGAACCAAAACATTAAAAGAGAGTTACATGTAGAAGGATAAAATTATATATATATATATATATATATATATACATATATAATAGATTAATAAAATATTGATTCATATTATTTAAAAATAAAAATTTATAATATAATTACAACAATTTTTTTAATATAATACATAAATAATAGCATGTAATATCATAATAATATGATAAATTATAAATACATTTTACACATGTAAAAATAATGAGAGAGAGGAGAAAAGTGAAAAGGGGGTGGTAGGAGTTGTGTTTTTTTTAGAAAATAGAAGAGAAAAATATATATAAAAAAAATAGATGCAAATGAAAAAAGTTAGACAGGAAATAAAAGAAAACTGAGTAGTAATTTTTTTATTAAATTGTGATATGTGTATTATGAGAGACCATATTTTTCTATTTTTAATATAATAATAGATAATAGATAAAAATATTTTTTTCCTTTTTTAATTTTATAGTATTTTTATAGTAATATAAACTATCTTTTTAAATATGAACTTGATCACTATTCATAAGAAAAAAAATATGAACATTATAACTTAAAATATAGTATTATACAAAAATAAATATTTAATAAAGTACATAAATAATATATAATATCTTCTTATTATTATTATTAATAGAGATTTTTTGTTAATAAAATGATAAGGATTTTCTGTTTTATATAATAATATATACTAGATAAAAATAATTTTTTTTATATATGTTAATTTTCTAGTATTTTTAATATAATATAAACTATAACATGATAACTAATTGTCAGGAAAAAATGAACGTGATAACTTAAATATCGTGTTACATAAAAATAAATATTTAACAAAATACATAAATAATAATATTCTTATTCTTAATAATAATAGTAATAGTAATAGATATTTTTTATAATAGAATGATAAAGATTTTTTGTTTTATAATTAAAATATAGATATGAAAGAAAGAAAAAAGATAAAAAGAAAAAAGTAAAAAAGGAATTGAGAGAAAAGATAAAAAGAGAGAGAGAAAGAGAGAAATTTTGGAGGAAATTTTGTTAAAGGTGTTGACATGTGTCCGAACAAAATCTTGTTTTATTAATAGATATAGAAACCAAATATGTGTTAAATCTATGTTATTTTATAGTTCAAAGTGCCTCATTAAAGGCCACAAAACAAACAGAAAGGAACTAGCAAGAAAATAAAACAGTTGAACAACAGCCAGGCAACAACGGAAGCTGCAGAAAAAGGGGAATACAGCCAAAAAATTTAACACCTATATACATTCTAGTAACATAAATCCAATCATAAAAAAGATCTAAGAAAATTGAGACCAGAATTATGATTAACTATAAGTTGAAGGGTATCAAGATTAAGTTTTATTATTTTTATTTGTGGAATTAAAGATAGTATAAGAAGATTTACAATAATTTACTTATTTTACTCAATCAGTTAAACTAAAGCCCTTAACAAAATAAAAAAAGATTAAACTAAGTGATGGGATTAGAGTGCAAAATTCAGAAACAAAAAGAGAGAGAGAGAGAGAGTAAGAGTGCAAAAAATAAGAAGAGAAGATGCCATGTGCTGTCTCTTTAATATACAAACATATGAAACCAAAGGGACCTTCTTGTCTGTCTTCTTTCTGTGTTTGTTTGTGTCAAAGACCAAGTGAGTGCGGGTCTCATGGGGCATCTCTACCAACCAGCTTTTCCCATTCTACTTCTGAAGTTGCTTGCATTGTTGGGGTGCTTGTTTTAGAAGCTGCACATAATTGTTGCTAAACCTTAGATCACACCCTCAATAATAAAAAAAGGTACCAAATTAATTATGAGTCACCTCAACCTTTAATTTTGTGACCAAGGCTTATTATATTGTTGGGTCCATTAATAGGGGAACAAGAGTTATTATGCCTTATTTTGTATTGATTATCTTCTCATTGGAAGCAGAGAACAAAGACAGAAATCGCCAAATAACTATATGGTAGACGACAAACATAGACACAAGAAGGCCACATAGACAAAATCTTATTCAGATTTGATGCTCTATTCAATTTAAATACTCAAACAAACCTTATAATTAATTTAATCAATGTCATCACATGAATGGAATGAAAAATAAATATTAAGAAATCAGTGTTTGGCAAGATCAAGATAGGAAGCTAGCTAGTAGCAGGCCTTATATATATAGTATGTTAGAACATTTAGAAAACAAGTCAAGTAAGGGAATTTTTGCTTCCAAAACTGAAAGTGCATTTTGTAAAACTTACAATTTAAGCATTTCATCATATGTAGAACCTTGTCATTTCAAGCCTGACATTTCATATTTAGAACCTTTACAATTGAAGCTTGACATTTCATATATGTAGAACTTTCCATTCGAGAGTGTTGTCTCTATAAACAGACATGACACATGAGTGTAGTATACAAAAAGTAGACAAATTTTGAATTGGGAAAGAAGGCAAAATGAGTAAGAGAGGTTGATTGGGTGATCAGAAATATCAGGAGCAGCCAACTTTTTAGCAACATTTCAGCTTTTCATTCAAATTTTTAAATTGTCCTAGTTTTCTTTGTTGTTGACTAGTTAAGTAGTTTAGCACCTTTTTAGCCAAACCAAAATCATTAGTGATTTGTCACATGTGTTTTGTTAGGCCATTCGGTATGTGATGATCATCTTGCTAAATTTGGGGGCATCCATGATTCTTCTTTGTGCAACATGACCTAATCCTCTTGTGGAAATTAAATGGGTTTTCTTCTCCTAACTGATAAGTCCCATTTTATTTTATTTTATTTATTTTCTTTAGGAGGATAAGTTTGGTGTCTATTTCTTGATAGATTAGCTAGTCTCCCCTTTGCTTATATTGCACACCAAAAACCACACCATTGGTTCAATGGTTGTATATAGGAGGATTTCATGTTGAGTTATTATGAAAACAATATCTAGAATATTTTTCCCTTTCCTTTTATATTAAAAAAAGTTTTCAACCCATCCAAATAAATGAACACGTGTTAAACTGAAACAAAATCACTTTTTATATGTACTAAAATATTTAGATTAAAAAGAGACTCACCAGGTACGTATAATGTAAGAAAAGATAATTTACCAGTTCAAGAAGAATTTATATGCTGAGATCACATATTGCTTATCAACAAGTTTGTTTTAAATCAAAACCGAATCTTAATTTTGTAAGAGAGAAATAAGCTTAATCAAACTACTTTAACATCACCATCGAATATACATTGTCAAGAACTACATTTCACAGTATTTTTGTTTTGTTTTTCGCATATATCTTTTTTTTTTTTTTGGAGATAATCTTTTTTAATTAAAGTACATTGTCTCAATAAATATTTCTTGTAGTTTGTTAGGTGCAAGTCCAAGTTATATAGATATTTCATTTTTAACGTGTAGAGAATGGTACAGAAACACATGTATACCCTACTTTATGCTTAATTATAAACAGAGATGATCATAAAATTGTGCCCTTGACCCTAATAGTAAAAGTAAGAAGCTATATTCATCCATAATTATAATTATGTACCGGTATTAGAATTTCCTGTATTTCTCTCCACTACTGTAGTAATGCCATCATTGTGTAACTTACTTGCATTCTGGTAACTTGACTTCTAAACAATGATAATTATCTTCCTAAAGAATGAAAGTAATGCGAGAATATCATTAGTTATATTCCTTTAACTTAAAAAGAAAGACATAAATCAATGTTGTGAAACAAGATATTAAATTTTTCAATTTTAGTAAAATGATAGCATGAAAAGAAAAACTAGTCAAAGAATTAACATGGTTCGTCTACTTAAAATACGTTACACCAAATTCAATATGAGGAAAAAGGATTACAGCGAGGCTGAAAAATCTCACACCATAAACTTCATGTTAAAACCGCATTATTATTCATACCTTATAGAATTATTTCTCAAAAATATGATACTCAATCCAGTATATTAAAGACCCATAGTCCTCTGTATAAAAAATGAAAATAAAAAAAAGGCCATCAGTCCTATTTTATATACTAAATAAAAATATATGACTAAATCTCTCCTAATTAAATCAAAATCTTATAAAATCAATAACATATTTTCATAATACAATTGAAGAAATCAAATTTCATAATTATCCAAAATTCCTTCATTTTAGAAAATTAGTGCTTCTAAAGATAATCACCAATTCCACAATTTTAAGGATTATGATTTTCAGTATGCTTGGATTTACATTTAATACTTTTACACATACATGTATTAACTTTGTAACACTATGCATCATCTACATGATTTAAGGTAGATCTTGAAGGTAAATCCAAACATGTTATATTAGTCAAATTTGAGGACAGTTCAGTCCGACAAATTCAAACTCACAAATAAATAATATAAGAAAACTATCCAGTAAAACCTAGTAGAGCGACACCTAAGAGCCATCCCCTTCCACGGGAGGGTTTTCTTCCCATCTAAGGTTGGTCCTTTTCTCTGCTGGGCGAGAGTTTTTTTTTTTTTTTTTTCCCCTCTTTCACTTCCTTTTTTCTTTCCTCACCATTACTACCTTCAGCTCCTTCACTTTTCCATTTGTTTGTCAATGGGGCTCCTTTTTGGGTTTCTACCCCTTCTCCAATACATTTCTCTCTTTCAAATTTGTTAGAGGCATCTTTTGCAATGGTATCCAGACTATTAGATCGAGTTTCTTTAGGCAGCACTGCTCTACTTGGATTTGTTGCCTTTATGTGAGCTCATTAATTTACACAACAATGATTTACTCAAATTCATTGTAGATAACTGTTATGGGTCATCTAGATTTCATTTGGATTGTTGTTAAACATGTGTCAATCCGGACAAATAACAAAGGAAAGAAAACAAAATGTAGAAAAGATCAAGGCTCTATATATCATGTCTATTTTGCAATAGAAAGATGTTTTGTTGTGTCTGAAGTGTCAGGATTGCTAATATGTGTAGCTATTTAGCTTTGAAGTGTGCGTGCATGAGTTTTTATTGTTTATTCATTGTGTATTGTTGTGAAACTGTTTGTTTAACACCCTAAGCTTTTGTAAGTGCTAGTAGGCATTTTCAATTAATGATATTATGACAAAGAAAAAAGAAAAAGGAAAATCATACATTAACATAGGGACAAAATTACTGCCTAATATAAAAAGTTTATATCTAGAAGAACGTTACAAGTTAAGCCCTCCTTTAAACTTGGTTGTTTGTAATGATAGAAAAAAGAGATCAAAAAGGTGCAAAAAGGTTCAATTGTCTCTTTCAGCTCACTAATATTTCCAAAGACTATATGTTGGTTGAAAGCAACCAGTATAATTGAAAGTTAGAGATAGGATATATAATGGTGTTGGGTAAATTGTGGAAAAAAATAATTTCCACAGGATCAGCAGGCAGAAAGTCTTCTTCATAAATAACACATTGTTGGTTTCCAAAAGAAATTTTATTGCAGGCAGTTTCAAAACTACACACTAAATGTCAAAGTAAACAGTGCCTTCTTTAAATTCCTTGAACTGGCTTTAAATCTATTTACAACTTTTAAAATAATCTTCACTATTCTGATCTACAGAATGGGTGGTGTGAGGTGTCTCATTATTTGATTTGATTATAAATAACATTTGCACGAAGAATTGGTAATTTGATTTCAAGCACAATAAACTAAGTGTAGCGTTATGTATGTATCCTTCCAGTGGTGGCCCTGAGGGCGCAGTCCCAGTAACACCAATTTTTTTTTATATAATTTATATGAATATTAAAGAAGTTTTTTATATGATTTTAAAATTATATAAAATTATTATAAAAGAAAATAAATTTCAATAAATTTCTTTTGGAGAAACAATACAGATTATTAGTCAATTAATAGTGATGTTTTCACTTATTAACAAAATTTATTCACAATTTTGAAGAAAAAATTGACAATTTAAATATAATGTTGAATGTAAAAAAGTAAATATGACATTTTCTTCCACTATTGTTAGCGTTAACATAATTCACGTAAACAAAGTTCTTGAACAAAAATTACAATAATTATGATTCAAACTTTAACAATGAATCAAATTCAAACTTTATGATATATATTGAGTTATTTGAAAACATTTAATTGTTTTCCTAATGTATGTACAACTTATAAAAATAATATTAATTATTGTTGTTGCTATTGCATATAATAAAAGAAATTAATTTTTAAATTTGAAATTGTTAAAATCTTATTTGAAATTATGACACAAGATAGATTAAATAAACTCATTTTGATTTCTATCGAATATGATTATTTAAAAATCTTGATTATGATCATTAATGATTTTGTAAAAATATGCAAGATAAAATTTAAATGATTAAAAGGATATAATTTTTTCAGTTCGTTTGGGACACCAAAAATACAAGAACCGACCTTATGCTTCTAATTCTTGCCTGGCTATAATTATGACCATGAATTCAAGAATTTTTGCCTTAATGATATTATTTTGAAGAGATAAAAAAAATTATATAAAGTCCATTTCTTAGTGTAGAGGTAGCTAGAAGTCCAGCCCAAGATAGTCATCTCACAAGATAACCCCAATAATAAAAAATGACGAGATGTTGAATATTATTGCATTAAAAACTATCTAAAGCCCAAATGTAGTCCAAACACTGTCTCAAAATGAAAGGAAAAAAAAAATTAATTAAGAATGAATGTTCTATTAAAAATAATCAGTCAAGTTTTTTTATGATAATAATAAATAGATATTTTACACCTATAATATAATAAAAAAAGATTAATTTGATCCTAAGTTTGTATTGGTTCTTACTAAAAGTGAGCATAAGACAACACCATTTGGTCAATATTAATAATAATTTTTGATTGATTGTTAATATTATTTTTTTTACACTAACAACATATATAAATTAAACTCATACTATATATTTTAAATATGAACATTATCTCAATAAGCATTTAGTTTAATTTATTCAAAAAAATATTAATTTTATATAAATTACACTAAGCATTCGTGAGACTTTGTCAAATTACACAAATTCTCTGTATTTTTAACATTTCCAGGCATCTCCGGAGTATAATATAATGTTTTTCAAATAACCAAGGAGAGCTAGTGTAATGCATAAAGGGTGTTAGTGTATATTTTATCAAAAATTAAGGAAGTTAATGTTGGAGTAAATAAAAGCAAGAAATTTATATAATTTTACAAGACCTAAAAAATAATTAATCTTTCTTAAAACAGTTTTTTAAAATATAAGAAATTATTTCTTATATCAATGTTACCTAACATGTTATATGTCTCCTTGACTCCGCAACAAGTGTGTCTTTAACTTGTCTCTATTTTCAAGATGAATTCAGAAACCTATTATGGGGGCTAAATTTTTTTATCTTTCTTTGTAATTATTTAAATTTTAAAATTTTAATAAGTAATAATTTTTAAAAATATATTTACTATTTTTGCACATAAAATTGAAACTAATTTTTATCTTAAATGATAATAACAATTATCATAAAAAATAAGAAACACACAATTAATTTTACACAATATTATTTTAGTTATCACCTTATTCATTACAGAAATAATAATAAATACAAATGTTCTCAGAACCATATCGATCATCGAATAGGTGAAGACACTAGTTCAAGGATCAATGATTCAATAGTTATTAAATTGATTTTAATAAAATATTTTTTTAATAATTAATATAATATCCTAATAACATTGAACAAAAAATTAAAAATAATAAAAAAATAAACTTCACTTAAAAGTGTCATAAGTCATAATTGTTTATGTTATTAATCATTATATATTTTTAAGTTAACTAATTTAAAATATATATTTATGTATATGAGAAGTGCGGAGGGAGGAGGAGCGTCGGCCCCTCGTGCCTCCTCTCCATCCGTCCCTGTCTACTTCAATGAAAGGATAGTGTCATTTAAAGAATACGCCATTTAGAAAATGATATGACCAAAAACTTAATTCATGGTGTTGATGTAAGAAGAATTCACACTAAGAGTTTGTTTGGATAAGATAATTTTAAATTTTAAAAAATTTAAATGCTTCAATTGAAATTATTTTATTTTTAAGCTTTTGTGTTTGGATAAAGAAATTAAATTTATTCATTTTCAAAATTTTGTATTTTGATAAAGAAATTGAATTTATTCATTTTTTAAAATTTGTTTATGATAAATAATTGTACAAGTATTTTTTATTACAAAATTACATTAAACAAAACTTCCACTCACATAAGATAATTGAAATTTTGGTGACTATAAATCATGGCAGGGACTCAAATCAAGATCAACATAAAGGATCGAGAAAATAATAATAAAAAATAAAAATGAATTTCGTCATGTAAAGAAATAAAAAAATAAAATGATACAACATCATTAGATATGATACATAAGGTAAAAAGAAAAGAAAAAGAAAAGAAAAAGAGTAGCAGCTAATGTATGTAACAACCTATGAAGGAACTCAATCCAAAGAATTGGAACCAACATAGGCCTTCAAAAATCTACTGCACTAGAAACTTCCGTCCATTCCCACTGTTAAGGTTAAACGTTTTTCCTTCATCGTCTTTCATAATGGAACCAATATAGTCGTTGCACCACCCGTTCCGTACAAGCCCTCGCACAAATCTCTGATCTTGGTGGGCACAGTGGGATCTTCGCTGGCGTACCACGCATTCACGAGTTGGTTTGACGAGAGCTCTACTAGCTCGTGCCCAATTATGCTCATCAGTTAATCCAAACACATTCTAAAAGAGAAAAAAGAAAACAGAGTTTCCATATATGTATTCATTCAGCCAATAGCATGCACAAAGTTTCACATGTAAATGTGCTCATGTTGGGGATGGATGAACTTTTTTCCCCCTATCAGCAAGGTGAATCAACGCGATGTGTATGTTATATAATAACCCAAATATTATATACAATTTTGCATGTCTGAAAGATTCTATCGAGATATGTGGCATGTTAACGCTTATCCGCAGAGTTTACAAAATATTTAACAATATTTCGTGGAATCATAAAGAGGGAACGTGGGAACTTAAGAATTGATTTCATTTCACATTCAGATAAAGCTAATTAACATGAACAAATATTCTTGTCCTCTATCGATTCTCATGGATTCGCGCTAACATTAATATTGTTTTCCCGTTTTATTCATATTATTCTAATTTTTTAACAATTACAGCAATATTACATTACTTAATATACACATAACATATTATTTCTTATATCTTAAATACCACAATATTTTTTATAACCACAATGCGTGTTATTTAATTTTATACTGGATAGAGTACATTAGAGCCTCATCACTCAGCGAGGCTCTAATTTACTTTTCATCTGAATTATATATACTCTTATATATTGGGTGTGTTTTTTTTTTTTTTTTTTAAGTTAGCGAAAGCTTAACTCTGATTTATCTAGATTAACTTTTTGCCTAGACGCTCACACATTACTTTTTAGAAGATGTGTAAAAGGCAAAAAAGTTTAACACGACTGATAAATGATTGAATTCCTTAAGTATATTAAGAAAAGTTTGATTTCTTATGGTGCTTATCAAAAATACTTAAAGACAAAAATTACTTTTGTGATATTTATGTCTCAATGATTAATCTCATATCTTTTGACTATGAGGATCTCTTACTTCAAGCAAAAAAAAAAAAAAGTGTGAAATATGGCTGGCTTCATCAATTTTGGCTTGGCTAACATAGTATTAATCATTTGAAAAAAATGTGAGATAAGAAGTACTCTAGGGCAGACTTTCTATATATATACCATGTAGAACATTTCTTTCCACTCTTGGTTATTCTATTCTATCATATTTTTTTACATGTCCAACTTCAATATTGTTGTATGTCACTTTCTATTTATTCTATTAATTATATATAAAAGAATATGTACTCCGTTATCATGTGTCAGCCATGTGTTCGTCTCGTGTTAACATTTTCATCCTCTTCATTTTTTTTTTAATCTTTCCACCTTTCTTTCTTCTTTTTATATTTTTTATTCGTCATCATCTCTTCACTCTCAGCCACTCCTATAATTTACAATAAAACAAACTTTAAAAAATATAATTTACAATTGCATGTTAACCATTATCTAATAAGTCTTCTACTTTAATTTTAGCCCATTTTAACTAGCTATTACCAAGTCATTTCTTACTCTCTTTTTTATCTGCTACTCTAGTATTTTCTTGATATTCACGCGTATGGTCTTCTTCCTCTTTTTCATCAAGTCCAAATCCAAAATTTAATATATTTTATATAATCAAGTCTTCTACTGTAATTTTATCCTATTTTAACTACCGTTAGGCCACTACCAAGTCTTTTCATGTTACTTTTACATTTTGACCTACTACTTTAGTATTTTCTCATTATTCTCACACATTTTGTTCTCCCTCCTTCACTTTTTCCCTAAAATTAGATTATCAAATTTTATTTTATTTTTATAGTTTTAATTTTATCTCAGAAAACTCGAATATATTTTAAGAATTTTTTGCAATCTAGAGGTTTACATTATGGAACAATAAATTCTTGAAATAGTATTATCACACGTCTCATGCCACTAATTTTCTCTATGTTTCTCATACTTTTAATTCCAAAATTATTATTTGTAATTTTGTTTTAGTATATTTTGTTGATTACGTGTAATTAGATTTGGATGTTCTATATCAACTTTATCAGTTTTTTTAGTTCAAGCCACAATAATGTTCTTATAAATGCGCTAAAGTTTGTCTTTTATTGAAATAACTAAATTATACAAAACATATACGTGTGCAATTAAATTTTTAAAGTCTTGTGTGGGATTTTTTGGTCCTAGGTGGGTGGTGAAAAAATGGCATTGTTGTGAACTTGTAGCGCATAGAGTTTAATCAATTTTATGAACATGTGTGCACAACGGCGGAACTTGAATAACAAGTCTGGAGGGACCAAAATAATTGATACTATAATGTATAAATTAAATGTAATAATTTTGATAATATCGTCTCTTATAAGTGATTTTAAGCATTTAATGATACTATTTAAATATTAATTATTTTTAATTATCATTTATGATATTAATTTTTTTTCAACTTCATTAATAACAATTTTCTGGGATTTTTTGCGACCTCTATACTCTTATTTTTTATTGAATAAAAAAAATAAAAAAATAAAAAAATTTATCTGTAATTTATTTTTGTGAAAAAAATTATAAACCACAACAAATTATTTTATACAAAACAAAATTTGTACAGGAATCACAAAATATTAAAATTTTCTATCAATTTGTCAAGGAATTCGAAGACAACCATATTTTTGCCAAAACCACATACCAAATTTTGCAGAAAAAAATTACAAGAAACCACAAAATTTATTAAAAGTATTTGCATGGAAAATCTACAAGAAAAAATGTGTAGATTTTAGTTAATTGTATTACATAAAACTTTGAAAGTGTTATAATTTTTTTTATTGGAAGCAACTAAAATATCGATACTTTTTTAAGATGTTTATTTTATTAATTGAAGAAATTATGAGAACTACTTTTTCTCTTTAAAATGACTCATATATTTTGAAATTAGATGACACAATTGTAGAGTTGCTAGCCTTTCTCCAAGATGCACGATAATCAAACAACATATATTGCTAGAAAAATTAAGTATTTTATAACAGAAAATAAGAATAAATATGGACTACAAAGATCAGAATAACAGGTTTATTATTCTTAATTACACAGAAAAAGAAAATAAGAGACAGAACAGTCCATAACTTTGAGACTCTACTACGTATACTCTATGTCCAAAGTTCCCATATATTCACTCAATGACTATAAAAAGTTTGGGGGACCATCCCTATGTCCCCAAGAAGCTCCTGGCAGTGGGTGTGTAAGTCCACACCTTAACTGAAAATAAGTTCTCTAGTTGGTGGGAAAGTCTATGAATCACATAAATAGATGGACAGTGACAGTTGTAATTTTTTGTTAATAAATTATGAGAGAAACAATAATAATTGACTCTTTAACATATTTTTGTGGCACATTCTTTTTTTATTGATTAAAATTTATTAACATTATTTTCTTTATGAATTTAACTTTTCATTTAACGGTTTCCCTCATGTTTTTATAGTTTTCAATAAATTTAAATCAATATTAAATTATGATAAAAATGAAAAATTATTAGACAGTGTTGATCCACAATGATCCCTATTAATACTTGTATGATAGATAATTAAATGTTCATAATTTTTCTCTCAAAAGTTTGAATGTTATATAATAGACATTGGTTGGGACCATGAACTAGTAATGGTAAAGGGATCACCTAGTATTATGAATTGTATATGCTTTTTATTATTATTCCCGATAGATATTCTTTTTAGAGATAATCTTATTCGAAATATTATTGAACATTAAATATATGAATATTTTTCTTAAGATTTTGATTCACCACTTTATAAGATATCAATCTCTTCTGACAGATCCAATCTGATTCGTATTTGTACATACATTCAGTCCTTGATTAAAAACATTATGCTGTGATTTTTCTTCAAGTTAAAACTTTTGACATCCGATGCTAAATAGTCATAGACGGCCTTTTTTTGCATAGGAGGTGTTTTTATTTTTTTAATTATCATTTGAGGTAGTTTTTAAATTAATTATCAAAAAGGGTAAGTCGTAATAACTGTTATGACTTCTCAGTCAGAATTTTATTATTTTTTTAATTTTTTAAATTGAAGTCGTAAGAAGTTTTATTTTTTTTACACAAGTTAAAAACAAGTCAAAAATATATTCACGACTTCTAAGTTGTAAAAATATTTACGACTTAGAAGTCTTAAAAATATTTACGACTTCTTTATATTAATTGTTTTTTTTAATTTTATATTAAGTACTTTTATTATTTTTAAGTTTTTTATTTTTATTTTTGGTTTTCAGTTTTTTTACATTAATTTTTAATTAAATAATTTTTAAAAACTTAAGAATTAAATAAATTAATTTTATTTTTAATTATATTAATTTATTAAATAGATTAATTCAATTTTAAATTTTTAAAAAAATTAAGAATTAATTTAATTATTAAATTAATAAACTTAAAAAATAGTCAGTAAACTTAAAAATTAATTTAATTATTAAGTTAATAAAATTTAAAAACCGTTAATAAACTTAAGAGTTAAATTAAACCGTTAATAAACTTAAGAGTTAAATTAAATAATTTTAAAAAACTTAAAAAATTTATTTATTAACTTAATTAATTAAAATAAATTTAATTAAATATATATTAGTTAAAAAAATATGTTTATTAACTTAATAAAAATATGTTAAAACAATTAAATTAATTTTTAAGTTTACTAACTGTTTTTTAAGTTTTATTCTTAAATAATAAATAAAATAATTTTATTAACATTTTGTAAACAAAATATTTTAAAAAATTAAAAAACAAAAGTTTAAAACATTTAAAAATCAAAAACGTTAAAAGCAAGAAGAAAAAAAAAAGGTGAAGTCGTATAATGCCATACGACTTTACCATTAAAAAAATGGAAGTTGTAAAATAAAATACGACTTTCTTAAAAAAATAATAATAAAACAAATATGACTTTAAAGTTGTATACAGTTAAAATAAAATTATAAAGGAGTCATATATTTATTTACAATTTAATTTTACGATTTAAAGTCGTATTTTAAAAAAAAAATTACATTACACAAGTCATAAATAAATACACAACTTCAGTAAAATAAAATAAAAATATATAAGTAGTAAAAAGATTTACAATTTCACTTCGTAAATTCTTTTATGACTTATCCCTTTTTCGTAAATAATTTAAAATTATCACCATAATTAAAAAAAAAAACACTCCCTTTTCATAAATTGGCCGTCATGGACTCATAGTATGATTGCTAGTAAGTCTTCTCCATGCATTAGTGTTTTTGTTGTCGTATATGTGATGTGGGTATGTGCTGCGTGCTGTGCCATGGAGTATTAGAATAAGAAAGCATAAGTGGGACACATGGGTCAGACTTCATTTTGAAGTCAAGTATCTTCGATTGTCCGTTGTCTCTAATGGGCCCACAGGCCCACCAAAAGCCCCGTTCACACTTTCACCAGCAGCCTTTCATTTGAAACGTGGTTTCTTTTCCACACTGTATTTCATATTCAGATATCCCATAATATCTGTCTATACTAATTATTAATTGTTTTTCGTACCAAAATAATGTAGATCGATCGACATCTAAAAAAAACCGAGCATGACATGGGATGAGAAATGTGGTGGGTGTGTTTCATAAATAGCTGTCAATTTATAAGGGAGTGAGGTACTATGTTAAATCCATACTATTGATGAACTTTTTCAATATTAAGATTTTAAATAGTTGCCATGTATATATATGTATTACTGTATTTTATTACGCATTTTTTATAAAAAAAATTTACTTCTAAAGAGTTATATATATATATATATATATATATATATACTCAATCCCTTAAACATTATAAGGCCATCTCTCATCTGAAGTATTATTTGTTTTGGTGTTTGATGGTCTGTCTTGGTTTTGTTCTTATTAAAAGGTCTTTTGGTAGGTTGAGGAAAGATGATATTTATAAACTATTCTCGAACTTGATTCTTAAATAATGTGAAACTTTTGACATATCAAAAGAAGCTCCCTAATTGAGGTTAAAGGGTAAAAGTGGCTTAGACGTTCATTCTAGTGTCAATATTTCAACCTCAAATCCTCAAACATGGTAAGATCATCTCATCCAAAGTATTGTTTGTTTTGGTGTTTAGTAATTCAACACGATTTTATCCTTGTTACAAGACATATGGGTGGATTGAAAAAAAAAATGCATTTATAAACTATCCTTGACCTCAACTCTTTAATAATGTGAACTTTAAATAATTTTCATAATTATTATTTTTTATTTTCTTTCCTATCATTTTGTTTTATCGGCCAACACAAAAGACTATATATTAAGATTGAGAAAACAGGAAACCAGAGGAACCTATCATGCACACATACATACTAATACTAGCCTTGTATTATTATATTTTTTCCAATTTGAAATTATTAAGCACGCCATAATTGGAGAGTAGCCGGCCTAATCTAATCAAATATAAGACCACTACAATTAATGGCATCTCTTGCACGCATCAAATACAAAACCATATGCATTTGTTTGATAAAAACGTGACTTACAAGTGTCCCTTTGAGTTATATATTTTACACAAAAATAGGATATCAAATAAACATCACGCACTTCCTCTGATTGATATTTTTCTTTCAAGTATAAATGCAATTACAACTTTATTGGAACACCACAAAAATATAAGGGATTATAAATAAGCATTGTCCTTGCTGTTTGACAATAATTCTATGACTAGATGGTTAACGTAAATGAGAAGAGTCTGTGTATGTGTCGCTGTCTATCTCTTGCCGATTTCTTTCTCACTTCTTTCTTGTCCTTTTTATGGTACATCTCTCGTGACCACTGTCTAGTAGAGTCTAAATGCTACAAAGCTTCATGCAATGCTTGACCTTTTGGTCCCTTATCTATGGTGCTCTATTATTCTCAAAACTACGTGGTGGCTCATTTTTGCATATCTATGTCTGAACATTCATATTACAATTGGGGTATGTTTCAGCCATAATCACTCATGTATAAGTGATTTTGTTTCAGCCGTAGAGAGAAAACGCTAGATATATCAAACTAATTAACAACATAGTGTTATCCCAAAAAACAAATTACATAGCTCTGTTGGGTGTTGAGAGCAGCATGCTTATTGCATTATTTGAGATGCTTATGCGAGTTTAGTTTGGTCCTTTAATTAAGGAGCTGAACATAGAGATATCAAAACAGATTAAGGCTAGGGTATGTTTGGACAAGCCTTCCCAAAAGCAATTCTAAGAGAAGGAAATAGAAATAAAAAATAAAATGAGTATTTTAGCAGTTAAAATAATTAAGTTTTCAATTAGTTAATTTATAGATGTTGTTTTATCTTTTAGAGAAATTATATGAATTTTTTTTATAAATTAACTAATGATTAACTAATTAATTAAATACTTATTTTAATTTATAAAAGGGTTACTTCATTTTTCTTCTAGTTTTTCTAATGAAATTTACTCAAATAAACTCTAACCCAATATATTCCAACTTCAACTCAGGAAAAAAAAGTTGAGTTGGATCCGTTTTAAGATTTAGTTGAAAAATTCAACGTAATTTTAATGAGACTGGAGTTAAGTTAGATTAAATTGACCTGCCAAAATTATATATATATATATATATATATATAAAATAAATCATTCCTAAGTTAGTTTATTAATAAATAAATAAAAAATAATCTAAATATGATGTGACAATCACAATAATATTATCTTAATTGTGTTAACACAAATCCTCTTTAGAAGCTATTAACTTACTGGTAGGAAGTTTGGTCGTTCGAGATAGATCTATGTGAGTAGTAACTTACTGCGACATAAGATCTCCAGAAATCTTAGCTTAAAATGTGAGATTTGCCCATCTATCTATCCCTGAAGAGCACATCTTCCACTAGCCTTTCCCACACTAGGTATAAGGTCCCACCTAGTAACCTTAAACTTGCACTTGTATTCACCAATACAACTCAAAGCTCCAACAAATAATTAATTTTGATCATTATAATATATATTTTTTTATTGAATTGAAATTTATTTTAATTAAAGATTAAAAATAAAAATAAATAAATTGTGATCCTTTCCTGGCTATGTGAAACTCCAATCCCTAACCCGTCATTCGTTCTTCTGCACTCCCTTTGATCGTTGTCTCCGGCCGCCAGAACTCCATCGGGTTGCGGTGCTATATCAGCCTCAGACTCAGACTTGGAAAGATCAAAATACTCTCTCTGGTGAAGGGGAATATAAGATTGGTGCAATGGCTAAACCTTCTTACATTTCCCGCATTGTGAAGACATCTTATTCAAAGTTTTAGAAGAAAAAAATCTGGTGGGTTTAGTCTTGTTCACAATTCTGGCTCCTACTTTTTTCTTTTTCTATTGATTGGTCTTTTTTTTTTTTTTTTAATCTTTGTTGCATCCAGTGGGATCATAGTTACATTGTATTTCTGTTAGAGGGTGTTTATTGTGCACTTAACCTCTTAATATAATAACAAAGAATTGTGTTAACTCTTCACGTAGTATCCTTAGGTATGAAATTGTAGCAAACATGAGGTTTATTTTTGTATTTGAAATGTGATCGGAAAAGAAGCATAGACGGTTTGAAGAATGCTTGCTAGTGTGAGAAGCACCGTTGATCTTTGCAAGTCTAAGTTTGAGGCCGACATACGCGCTGCAAAGTATCGCAGCGATGGGAGGGGAGAGTGAGGAGGAACGAATGAGGGTTAGGGTTTGGAGTTTCATGATAAATTTTAGTTTATTAAAAAAAACAAATTTTATAATGTTCAACGTTAATTATTAAAAAAATATAATCTATTGTCCAAAATACTGATTTGCGAATGGAGGGATAAATATCATTGATATTTTTAAGATGAAAGATTATATGTTTCAATTTTAAAATAAAAAAATAAAATCATTTATTCACAAAATAATAATATAAAAATTGTATTTTAACCAAATATTTTAAACCAAATTTAAAATAAAATCAAGTAACATACATATGTAGATTTTGTATGATTAACATAATAGTTAAAAGTTTCTTCTTAAAAAGCATAATGGTTAAAATTTCTTGAAGTATAATGTTAAAATAATATAATAAATAATGTAAATAGTATAATGATGGAAATAAATTATGTAAGAAGAATAGAGGAAAAAACCTAACTTATGTATAAAAAAGGTAAGATAGAAACTTAATAAATACTTTTAAAATATAAAAAAAAAACTAAAAGTCAACATTTTAAAAAATATTATTTAAGTAGTATTTAAAAAATGCTACTAATGATTAAAAAAGTTCATTTACTAAATATTATTCATAAGATTAAACAAATTTTTTAATTAATAAAAAAACTAAAAACTAATTTAAAAATGATTGCGAAACAATAACCCAAATGATCAATTTGCCTCCCAGATTGCAAAGCGTGGCTGTATAATATTCTTTTATATTAATTTGTCGCCAATACCGGTTTTGCTTTTATTATGAAATTGAATGCTATGTATTCTATTTCTATACGTGTCTTTTTTTGTTGTTGGTGGTGGTGAATGATCTATACGTGTCTACTATCGAAATCATTAGTTTAATTTACGGGTTTGCCTTAAAAAACTATGCACATATTCAGTGGGAAAAGGAAACATAGAAAAACAAATTTCATGGCCTCCCAACCCGGAATATTTTTTTAGTGTTCTTCCTTCTATTTGTGGGTAAGAAATAAAATAAAGGGGCGAAAATTAGGTGTAGTGTCGAATATTGTCTCCCAATAAAACCCTAAAGTAAAGTTGTTGAGCTAATCAATCAATTCAAGTTAAATCATAAAATGTCTTCTTTTTTAAGCCCTAATATACATCATAAAATGTCATTACATCCTTTTGTTATTACCATTCAAATCAACCTTTATCAATGATACTGTACGTACCTTATTAAACTATTCCTAATTAAAGGTTACAAGTTTCTTTAATCATCCAAATAAAAAAGATAAATAATTAATTATCCTGAATGTGTAGAATACTGATAAATTTGTCTCTGAATGATAAAAAATTAAATTTTAGTCTCCAAAAGTGAAAAAATGAGACAAATTCATTCATCCATTAACTTTTATCCGTTACAGTTAATGAAAAAGCCTACATGACACAGAGGAAAGAAAATATTACAAAAATAATTGTTAATACGACTACTGAATAGATTAGACAAAAATGCAATTTGTCATATCCTAAGTTTTGTTTCATTCAAAGGTAAAATATAATGTAATCTTCATTTTTTCCTTTATTTTATTGTTGCAAGCATAACATTCAATAAGCATTTTAAAAAAAGGAAACAAACATAAGTTAGAACAAATATAATATTGATTAATAAACATAATTTGTTTGTTACGCTGAAATTTCTATTGTGACAATATGCTTATTAATTAATATTATGTTTGTTCTAACTTATATTTGTATTATTTTCCTATTTTGTAAAGTATATATTTTAATGTTTTACTTGTAACGATAAAAAAAAAAGAAGATGAAGTTAAATTATATTTTACCCTTAAATGAAACAAAATTTGGGGTCTTAAATTATATTGTAATGTTATGCAAGTTACAGATGAATAGATTATTCACATTTTTTTTCACTTTTGAGAACTAAAATTTGAATTTTTATTTTTTGGAGACGAATTTGTCAGCGCTCTACATATTCAAGGATGTTTACCCAAATAAAATTAGGATAAATAACCATTTTTGTTCATGAATGTGTAGAGCGCTGACAAATTCGTGCCAAAAAATAAAAATTCAAATTTTAGTCCCCAAAAGCGATAAAAGTGCGACAAATCTATTCATCTGTTAACTTCATACTATTACCATTAATGAAAGAGCCTACGTGACACATTCAAGGATGAATTTGTCCGCGCTCTACACATTGAGGGACAAAAATGATTATTTATCCAAAATATAATTTAATTTTCATTTTCTCCCTTTTTTTAATCGTTGCAAGCATAACATTACATTAAACACTTCAAAAAATAAGAAAACAAACATAAGTTAGAACAAACATAATAATGCATATAATATTGATGAATAAGTTTGTTACTCTGAAATTTCTATTATGATAACATTAGATAGTGATAAAATCAAGTTAAGTCTATTTTTGTAAAAGGATTAATTTAATGGTTGTGCATTTTTGTTTGAGTTTCATATTTTGGATAAGGTATTGTCACATTAGAAATTTCATAATAATAGACAAATTATGTTTATTAATCAATATTATGTTTATTATTATATTTTTTCTTACTTATGTTTATGTTTGCTTTCCTTTTTTTAATGCTTATTATGTTATGCTTCCAACAATTAAAAAAGAAGGAGAGATGAAGATTCAATTATTTTTTAATTAAATAGCTATTTTCGTCTCTAAATGTGTAGAATATTGACAAATTTGTCCATAAATGTGTCATATAGACTCTTTAATTAACCGTAATGGACGAACGTTAAAGGATGGATAAATTTGTCGCACTTTTTTCATTTTCGGATATTAAAATTTGAATTTTTATTTTTCAGAAATAAATTTGTTAATATTTTTACATAATCAAAGAGAAAATAATTATTTAACCTAAAAATTATGCAATATAAGGCATCTTCGTCATTTCGTAGACCAAAACATAGTCCACTACCCCCTGTTCCACGTGGTTTTGGGTTCTCATAAGAATGACTATTTCAAAAGCCCCCAAATTCTGACGAACTCATAAAACATATATTCATTAAGCTATATAAAAATGAGACACATGCATGCATCTTTCAAAAACTTTCCAATCTCAAGTTTCTTCTTCTCCCTATTTTTTCAGCAATGGTCCAAATTATAGGTAAACAAAAGAATATATATCATGCAGTTGCATGGAAAAATACGTAGTGCCATGAGTGAGGGTTAAAAAGAGTGGGTCAATCACGTTGTTACCTGGTCCTCGTCGTGACAAAAGGAAACCAAACAACTCTTCACAATCTCATCTCATCTTTATCCATATATAGCTGTTTGTAACGTGCTAGTACAGTACAAGAAATTCCAGGGCACACTGTCAAAACACATTATTTTTTTATTTTTCCCACCAATACTTTTATCTTATTGCTTTCATTTTTTTTAAGGAATTGCTTCCATTATTTGTTCTTAATGTTTATCTATTATATTCGGTTATATAATATTTTTAATTTAAGTTCAAACTTAATCAATTATATATGATATTCTATTTTTTTACCATATTATAAATACAAAAGATCATAAAATTTGTTGACGATAAATTTTCGTTGGAATCTCAACTATATATTTTTTAATTTATAAAATTCAAACTCAAGACATTTTAAATAACCCAAAATATTTCGTACATAACCCAATGTAATGTTGGTTGATGTTTCTCCATTGACTCATATATCTAACAATAATAGTTTTGAAAATTATAATTATAAAAGATTTGGATGAACAAAAGTTAAATAAATGCCTACTCATTGTAAATGTGAATATATGAAACCTTTTTGGGATAGATTCACACTGGATGATACATTTGATTGTTTGTCGAAAGCACAAAAGTGAATTGCCTCAAACATACTTGATCCACTTTTTGAATCGATAAAACTATCTTTTCTTTTTACAGTGTTTAATTTGATATGCACGATTTAAATCGAATGACTTTTTTTGGTATATTTATTCGACTTTTTGAGTTTCATCAAAAAAAGTTAATAGGTTGAACTATAATAAATCAGATCGGGTATGTTAGGTTCAAATTTTGATAAAAATCAACAAAAGTAGTACCTTTTTCATATTTATTAAATGAAAATCACTAAAAAATTGTGTTGGAAAATTTTCAAATTATTCTTTAAAAAAACACTTTATTTATTGTCCGAACAGCATCCAAATCCAATCCGAGTAGTAGTAAAGAACACTGTGACGATCCATAATTATCCGGATAAATAACGATCCATGTGTCAATATGAGAATTTTAAAGGTACCTTCACCAACCTACACGTTCAAATTTGACGATATCAGCATCAAACTGCAACGTGTCGCCCTTTTATTAGTGCATAGAGACGAGGAAGCTGATGCACTTCTGCTACTAGAAATTCTAGCATGGTCGACGTCAAAATTAATGCTAATTTTTTTGGTAAATAATTATTTTTATTTTTAAATGTGCAGAATATCGATAAATTTATTTTTGAAAGATAAAAATTTTAATTATAATTTTCAAAAGTGAAAAAAATGCGAAAAATTCTTTCATTGTGATGGTTTACCAATCATTATAAATTTATCCAAATTATAATAATTAGTTAGAATCTACTGTAAATAAAAGATAAGTATATCTCATATTTCACTTCTTCGAATCTTGACGGTGAGACAACCCTAGTATGGGTATGAAGCTCATATAATTCGGTTGATTCATCATATGAGATGATACATATGGGAATATAATTCAAAGTGGTGTTACAAGCATAACTAGAGGTGGTCTAAACTCAATTGACAGCGGTGGAGGTCTGAAGCTTGTTTCCTACAATAATTATAAGAGTGACTAGTTATGCACAACATAATTTAACAATAACTAATAAGTTATTTGTAAAAGTCACTCATAGTGGTGGAGGTATGAAACTTGTTTCTTACAACAATTATAAAAAGAAATTAGTTATGCATAACATAATTTAACAATAACTAATCAATTATATCTAAAAGTCACTCACAATGGTGGAAATATGAAACTTGCTTCCTACAACAATTATAAGAGTGACTAGTTATGCATAACATAATTTAACAATAACTAATAAGTTATTTGTAAAAGTCACTTATAGTGGTGGAGGTATGAAACTTATTTCCTACAACAATTATAAAAAGTAACTAGTTATGCATAACATAATTTAATAATAACTAATCAGTTATATCTAAAAGTCACTCACAGGGGTAAAGATATGAAACTTGTTTCCTACAACAATTATAAATAGTGACTAGTCATGTATAACATATATAACAATAACTAATCAGTTATACGTAAAATTCACTCACAGCATTAACAGTTGAAGCACTTTGAGTTGAAGAACTTTGAGTGGTAGTTGGAGTTGGAGCTTGAACACTTTTAACATTAAGACTTGGAGTATTTTTAAAATTAGCTGGAGGTTGTTCAACTTGTGGAACAGATTGAGAGCACTTAATCTCATCATACAAATATATAACATCTAACATAAATAACTTGTAAGCAATTATAAAAATAATTAATCAAATTTTAAAAATATGTTACTGGTGTTGTTGTGGTTGCATTTGAGTTACAATATTTCTTAAAGTAATTATGTTTATTAATCAATATTATGCTTATTATTATGTTTGTTCTAACTTATGTTTGCTTCCTATTTTTTTAAGTGTATACTTGCAATGATAAAAAAAAAAGAGAAAATGAAAATTAAATTATATTTTACACTTAAATGAAACGAAATTTAGAGTTTGTCAAATTGGTCAAAGAAATGTATGACATTTTGTTCCAATAGAAACGTACTGACATTTTGGTCCAAAAAATATTGTTGACATTTTGGTCCAATGAAAAATTACTAACATTTTGGTCCAATGATGACTTACTGACATTTTTGTCCAATGATAACTTAATGACATTTTAGTTAAATCTATTCATTAACCATGTTAGCAATCATTTTGTGACATTTTCGTCCCTCTATATCAAGTAGGATCTTTCATTAACGGTAACAGACGGAAGTTGACAGATAAATGAATCTGTTACACTTTTTTCACTTTCGAAAACTAAAAATTGAATTTTCATCTTTCAGAGATGAATTTATCAGCCCTCTACATATTTAGAGATAAAAAATGACTATTTATCCTTCTTTTCTTTTTTTTTTTTTTACAATTCATGTTTAGTAAATTAGTAGATTAAAATTAACAAAAAAAATGTTTCATGAACGCTTGTTATTATGCTATAAATATCTAGAGAAAAAAATAGATATTATATAATTTATGATGTATATGAAAAAAAAGATAAAGGAAAAATAAAAAATGTTAATAAAATATTTAAAATAAGTGGGTGTTTCATGTTTACTTATTATTGCTCAATTAACAATGTTGTAAGTGGAATTGAATTTAATCTCTTTATATAAGTAAATTTTCGACATTGAATATTATAAATGAAAAAATCGTGGGTGTTGATAGAAAAAATCCCACAAAGGTGATCAGTTGGTTTCGGCCGAGATTAATTATAAATAAAAATGTTGGTAAATACTGTACACTAATTAATTTCATTGTCACCCACAAAATAAGACGTAAAAAGTACATCAAGTGCTATTTTTTATTTTTTTAATCAATATATTTCATTAACAGTTATAAAAAATTCAATTTATCATTTTATTTTTGTCAATGTACAATTTTATTCTTTTATTTTTAAAACTTTATAAAAGAAACTATGGAAAATATTTTCATCAATTTTTATAACACTTCAAAAACAAGAAATGAATGAAGATGGATATTTTTATATTATAATTAAAATGTATTAATAAAAAATTAAAATAAAATAAAGGAAAAATCAAACTTCACATTGACTCTGAAATATGAGAATCATAAATGCAAATTATATTAATTTTTAATTACAAAATATATTATAGTTTGAGAATAATTTTTACGATTAGTTCTTTAAATTTATAGTATAACTTTTGTTTTGTTAAATATGTGCTCATTGTTGAATATTTTGCGGGGAAATTAAAGATAAACGTTTACTATTTTTGTCTACATAAAATTTAACTACATGATACATATATGTTTAAAATTATTAAATGATAAAAATATTTTTTAAACATATACAAATGGTTATCAAAATAGAACATCGGTGGAATATCTTTTTTTTTTTTATAACTACCATGTAAAAAATTGTTTTATGAAAATAGTTTTTTAATATTGTGAAAACTTTGTCCAATCATAATAATTAAGATTTAGCTCTTCAGAAACTTCAATCTTTTGGATCTGTATGTGATTAATAATTTATCTAGATTCTAATCACACACACAAATATATATATATATATATATATATATATAGAATAAAATCAAGTTCTCTTATAATGTTATCAACTGAGTCATGCACACCTTTTAAATTCTAAAAACCTTAAAGCAGTATACCCACTTAAAACTTTTTTTTTTTTGACAGGACATTAAAACATTTATATGAACCTTAAATCAGTATAATCATTCAAAACATTGATATAAAGTACTATTTTATAAAATATTTCACTAATTAATTTCTCTTCCTACTTGGTTCCTAATTGTGTCTACTACGTCAAAATCAAAAGGCAAAACCACTGAAGCAAACGAACGGTCTAGAATAGCTGAACCGGTCATGTTCGCTTAGAGGACCGTGGACTCGTGGACCCCACTTTTTCTCCACGTGGACGGATATGGTTGGTCCCTCACACGTGGGAGGCCACAAAAGCAGAATTCCGCGTACGTATGTGATGACATAGAAAAATTTACACCTCTCTCAATCTCTATCGTTCTCTACTAACTTTCACGAATTTTTAAGGATAGTAATTTTGTTAATGACACTCAAGGAAATAAATAAATAATAATGGGCATGTAAGGTTTTATACATTAATATTGCGTAATCATGAGTTTAGTTTTTCTTTTTTGGGTATTTTAGGTACGTAAAAGGAAATTTGAACTTAGTTCAAACTAAGTTTGTATCTAAACCTAAACTTTCTTAACTTAGACGTCTATTGTTGGTGAAATTTTAAGTTGTTAAATAAATGATAAAAATATACACATATTGTTTACAGACTGTAGAGGTGCGTGACAAAAGTGTGTTATTTGGCTGGATGTAAGTGCTATAGTTGTCAAGAGCTCAAGACCAAAAAATAATTAAGTCTGAATTTATAACTTGGCCTTCCTAAAATGATGTTCGAATAGTGAAAGCTTAATTTTTTCATACTATTTGCAAGCTTATGTTCGAATTAGATTATGATTATACTGAGTTTAGAAAAGCTTAGATATAATTTAGACCCAAAATATAAAGTTTAAGTCCCACATTTAAAAAAAAAAAAAGCTGTCACATCTTATTAGACAAATTTGGGCCAACCAACTCATTTTGCCACTTCTATATATATATATATATATATATATATATATATATATGGATACTAAATCAAAATGAAATTTATAAATTGAATTCCAATTTGGTTTTTGCTAATGTATTCGGGACTTTTTATATATAAAAAAGCTGTAAACTTTTAAATAATAGCTATAATAATTAAATTTGTTTAATGATTTAACAGTATATAATTAATAATAAAAGTTTGTATTACTTATCAAAATTAAAATCCTTATAATGTAATGTGCTGAGAAACAATAAAGGCACACACATGAAAGTGATGAAACTAAGAAGCTATGCGAGAAAAACTGAAATTTACTAAATGGTGAAGAATGTAGAATGGAAAACGGTTAATGATCAGTAATCCATTATGTACACATATATAACTAATTAGATAACTAAACTATTTAATTAAAATGGAAATATATATTATTACGTAAATTAAGTTAGTACTACATTTTACTGTAATCATTAATAAGAAATTCATACAGGGATCAGAAAAAAGAAAAAAAAAAAAGAATTAATGAGAGGAATACTTTTTCGCTTTAACTCTAACTTTTGGATTTTCGAAATCCATGCAGAAAAGTATGATAAATCTGGGGGTTACTGGTTATTACGGTCGCGAAGCCTTTTCTATGTCACACTCCCACGAGCGGAGATAAAGAACGCGCAGAATGTTAAATAAAGCATACACAAAACACAATAAAAGCTAATCAAAGCAAAATAAAGAAGCTTTAATCTAATTTCTTTAAACTAAATTTATGAAATGCCTGATCGCATGGTACATAGTACCCGTTTTTAGACATAACTTTTTCAGCTCAGAATTATAGTAATAATCTGGGTTAAAATTGAATACTGTAAATAATACTAAGGCTTCAAGGAATAAAATAAGCAAGAATTTAAGAGATATATACATGATAATAATATTATAGAACTTATATTTATATGTATAAAAAGAAAGGGAAACTCGGTATCCAAGTCGTGATGGTCGTAGAGGATAAATAAACATTAAAGAAGCCGCGGGGAGTGAGACTTTTCGTGTCAGCGTGACGAAAATTTGACGCAATGGGAACGCAATAAAATAAAGAAAAAACAAATAAAGAGAGAGTTTCCGCGTAGAGAGATGAGAATGAGACTGTGAGTTTCATATCATTCAATATTTGTTTTGAAAAATGAAACTTCAAAAAGGAAGAAAAAATCAATTTTTTAAGCATTGTACACATAAGACCCATAATTGATGGACTAATTTGTCGATGAAATGTCCATTTTCGCTTCACGAGTTGTTTTTTTGTCTAATATTTAGGGATAAATAACAAAACAAATACTACTAGATAGCTTTGATTTATTTATTAATTTGGTCATTTAAATTTGTTACATGAAATTAAAGAGACACTACCTTGGACACCTAAGCCAAAAGAAAATCTCAATCTCTTTTATTTTTTCTCTCTTCTTTGTTACGCATTTCACACCTTATGTTCACACCACACCCCCACCTACATATATATTCTTCCTCTCTTTTTCTCTCTCATCTTTTGCTTCTCTCTCTCTCTCTCTCCTCCATAACCAAAACATCAAAAACACCCTTCAATAACTTCTTTCTCTTCTCTATTGGATTTCAATCTCTCCCTCTCACTGATTTTTTTTCTTTTTCAATTTTCATGGAGGGTCACCATCTCCATCACCATCACCATCACCGGCAACAACAATTACAACAACATCACCACCCTCATCACAACATCACAACTAGTAGCGTGGATGCCACGGATAGGTTCCCCCAATGGAGCATCCAAGAGACCAAAGAGTTCCTCGTGATCCGTGCCGAGCTGGATCAGACTTTCATGGAGACAAAGAGGAACAAACAGCTTTGGGAAGTCATCTCCAACCGGATGAAGGAAAAGGGTTTCCATAGAAGTGCAGAACAGTGCAAGTGCAAGTGGAAAAACCTCGTTACCCGCTACAAGGTACTATTTTTATAATATAATTCATTCATAGATATACATATATATACTTATTATATTAATCACACCAATCCAAATAAACTCATATATTCTTATCATTGATCACATATTATTATTTTATTTACCTTTTCTATCTGGTCTCTGGATTAACAAGTGTTCATGATTCTGATCAATACCTAGTTTGAGACCGAGATTATTGAGTGTTTATGATCTTAGTCAATATCTATATCTATTGGGTTTTTTCAAGAATTTTTAATGAATAACATTAATTGCAAAAGAATGAAATATATATATATATATGTATAGATATGTATATATATAATATTAATTAAAAAAATGGGTGTTATGGTGATGTGGTTTATTTATTATTATGAGCTTTTTCATGGGTTTTATATAGTGATGGTACTATTTTTTGTTGTTGTTGTTGAGATTTAAAGGGATGTGAAACGATGGAGCCAGAAGCGATGAGGCAGCAATTCCCGTTCTACAACGAGCTTCAAGCGATTTTCGCGGCGAGAATGCAGAGAATGTTGTGGGCGGAAGCAGAAGGAGGAGGGTCCAATAATAAGAAGAAGGGGGTGCACCTTTCTTCCGACGAGGAGGAAGAGGGCAATGAAGAGATGATGAGCGAGGGGGATCACAAGGGTAACATCATCATCAGCAAGAAGAACAAGAAGGGCAAGATGGTAATTGGCGGCGGAGGGAGTGGTAACAACAACAGTAGTAACAACTTGGAGAGTTTGAAGGAGATCATGGACGAGTTCATGAGGCAGCAGATGCAAATGGAGGCACAGTGGATGGAAGCCTTTGAGGCAAGGGAGAATGAGAGGAGGCTGAAGGAGATGGAGTGGAGGCAAACCATGGAGGCATTGGAGAATGAGAGGTTAATGATGGACCAAAGGTGGAGGGAGAGGGAAGAACAAAGAAGGATTAGGGAAGAAGTTAGGGCTGATAAGAGAGATGCTCTAATCACTGCTCTTCTTAACAAGCTCAGAAGAGAAGAGATGTAGTAGTTTCTTTTGGCTAGATAGATAGCTAGCTTTTATGTGTCTTTCTTCTTCTCATGAAGCAAAGCTTAATTTAAGAGGTTTGTTCTAACTTCTAAGAACTCTCATTTTATATATCTTGGTCAATATTAATATATACACATACTTTTATGGTTCTTGTGGTTAGTTTTATTATATAGGGCCTGTTTGGGTAAGCTTCTCTAGAAGCACTTCTAAAAGAAGAAAATAAGAGCAAAAAGATGAGATGAGCTTCTCCATAAATAAAAATAAGTTCTCCATTAGTTAATTTGTAGAAGCTCATCAATGTGGCTTCTCTAAAAGATGAGATGACATCTACAAATTAGCTAATGGAGAACTTATTTTTATTTATGGAGAAGCTCATTTCATCTTTTTGCTCTTATTTTCTTCTTCTAGAAGTACTTCTAGAGAAGCTAACATCCAAACAGGCCCATACACAGTTAATTTTGATATAATTTTTTATAATTAAAATTATAAGGAAAAAACATATCTATTTTTTATAGGGATTTGAATGAGCAGTTAAAATTAAATAAAATAGAAAAAAATCTCAATGAGTAAATAATATTTTCAGAAGGAAAAAATTAAAAATAAATAACAGA
>PYAF01004861.1:973334-986264 GCA_007407185.1 Glycine tomentella
GAGAGAAATATATATATATATATATATATATATATATATATATATATATATATATATAAGAGCACAATTTGCAGTTCTTAACTAACAACGGAAAACGGGCAAAAGATCCACAAAAATGTCCAAATTAAAGATAACTCATCATAATGTCTATCCATATATGTGGAGACGTACGATTTCAAGGTTTGCTTAAATGAGTCACTATACACAAAGTGATCTTACATTCACTTTTGGTTATTATAAAAAAAAAGAAAAAAAAGAATTTTATTATATATATAGAGAGAGAGAAATTGAAGGAGATAAATTTCGAGGAGTTTTTACCAATGAATCATGAGCAATTATATAAAAATGAATTTGATATCACACCTTAATCTAAAATTTTAAAGTTCAGGTTTATAAGTATTTTCTTCATTTATATGGTGCTCAATTTTTTCACTCCTATTGATGTGAGACTTCATATCATATCTGTATTTCAACAATCTCTCAAGTGTATAAGTCTTTTCCACATGATAATCTTTTCCTCGAACATAAGTCATTCTTAATATATGAGTATACAATAGTGGTCCTTAGAGCTTAACTTTGATTGTCCCGACATTGTCTAGTCATTACAACCAATATGTTCTAGTACCTTGCACCGTTACAACACCTACATGACTTGTTGTCTGACTTCCATGCACGAACTCACTCTCCAAGAAGACTTTTGATACAAGGGGTCTCTATATCTATAGATCCACCGTCAACTCCATTATACTCCTCTGAGCCGGCCATTTAGTTGAATCATCAGCTCCGATACCAGGTGTTTGGGAAATCTGAGGGGATAAATACATAAGAGATTTAACAATGGACTATAAGCAAATCACATAAGTAAACTCAACACCACACCTTAATTTAAAACCTCAAGATTCAGATTTATAAGTCTTTCCTTTATTTATATAGTATTCAACTTTTTTATTCCTATCAATATAAGATTATACGTCTTGTACTCTAACAATATATATTGACACAGAAAAATAGAGTGAGATACTATGAAATTGTACAAATACATATATGACGTGTGCGTGTAAGTTATAATAATGATTTCCAAGAACTTGATTGTGTATTGATAGAGCCTATAGCTAGATACTACAAGGAAAAATCATTTTCAGTTTGAATTTCACGATCTCAAAGTTTTGGATGGATGCCAAAGCCTAATTTGTATCTATACCCATGAGATTTTTGATAGCTAGGTGATTTCAATTTTGCATGCAAGAGTTCATATTCCGAATGGTTACTGACATTGACCCTGTGCATGTGAGAGATCTAGCACATCATCATGATCATATTAGTACCAGAATTTCAGCCTCAGGTATGAACTTATGACTTTAAAGTGGCAATTAACACATCCTTTAAGCCGTGTCTTCTGTGATAAATTGATTTTTTAATTAATAAAATAATTTAAAGATAACAAAAGGAAGATCACAGAGATCAGTGATAGAAAAGGAAATGTTTGTTCAAAATAGAAAAGCTAAGATTGCATGATAACCTTTTGTCTTTAAATTTATATATGCGTGCGGTGTGTGTAGGGTATATATGTTTACATGTATATATATGTTTTAAGATCTTTGGATGTGCATGTTAAACAATTATTTTTGCGTCTAGTTATTATTTGGATTTTATTCTCAATGACATGTGACCTATTTACACGTATTTAGTCTTAAATGTTTGGGATTAATGCAGGAAAGGAACACCAGATCAAAATGGAAAAATTAAAAAAACACCAAAATACAATCACAGTTTATGGTAGCATAATTTTGTGGGTTCACTTTGCTTAATTAGTGTGGTATTTATTTCTAAATGACAGTTTGTAAATAATTAAGTATAATATTTTACTCTCTAAAATAGTAAAGCTAGTTGAACTTTGATAAATGACATTTCAAGTGCAATTATTTTCATATGCATTAGGATGAAATCATTAATAACTAATTAAAGAACCAAAAACTAATAAGCATTTTTTCATCTTACATAAAAAAAAAGAAGACTACATTCATTTTACAACTTTGTGTGTGGATAAGTTTCTCTATAAATATTTATTTATTGGAGAGAAAAAAAATCCCCCTCCTATAATTTAAAATTAATTTTATGCATAATCTAATTTATATATAAATTATTTCATTTAATTTCTTTGAAAAGCTAATTGTAACTTATATATAAATTAATTTTAACTTATAAAAAATTACTTATAGAAAATTTTATTAAACTTAACAGGACCTTAAGTAATTAATCGTGTGACAGTTAAAATAGTTATATAATAAACATTCCATATCGATATAATGCATATATATATATATATATATATATATATATATATATAATCGAACAAGATTTATTATTTCCATAAAAATACAAGATATATTATATGTTAAAATAAGTTTTTTATATTCTAAATTTAAAATAAAATTTATATGACAATATTAAGAGAGTCTAATTTAGTTGATTAAATATGATGTGTGAGAATTTACATTCTTTTAGCATAATTAATCTTTAGCCATATATCTATTATAAAAAAATAAAAAAAAGTTAAGAGGAACAAGTAACGGCCCACCCTTGCTAGATGCCACTCTATATTGATTTTAATTTTTATGAAAAATTATAATCTTATATAATGCAATGTTATATATTTCAAAGTATATTAATTGTTTTTATTAGTATAAAAAATTGATTAACCTGGTTTCCGAATTGGCGAAGGAATTAAAAGAAAAATGATAATCAACTTTATATTATTTAGAAGTAAAATAAAGAAAAAAAATTTGTATATTATCATTATTAATTAAATCAATATTTCAGTATATATAAATCAATATTTGTTAGTGTAGAGACAAAGGATTCATTTTTTATTTTTTTAAAGATGGATTCAAATATTTTAAGTATGTGTGGTCTTGAATTCAAATCCTTAAATCGATTTATGTGTATGAAAATAAAATACTATTGAGAAAGGTCTTTAGCATTTAGCCGTGCTTCAAGAACTAATCTCAACTATTGTGCTAGAAGATATATAATCAAGATATTTTAGGAAAAGTATATATATATATATATATATATATATATATATATATATAAATTCTAAATTAAACTAGTTTTTTGATTGTGACAATTTTTCCCATCAACAATATCGACTTTTTTTTTACGAATTTCTTAAAACAAATTAAACCGACCATTTAGATATTGCAGGTAGATCGATTGGCAAGTAATTGATTCAGTAATTATTTCAACGTGGACCAGAATATTTAAATTCAGATAACTAACTTGTGTTTCAACTAATTAATAAAGTTTTCTGTTGATCATCATTCCATTCTCTGTTCATACTTAGTTTTAATGCGTTCTTAGCTAAGGTATGTTTTTTCTATGTTTGCTTGATTTATCATAAAAATGAAGAACGGAAATTAAAGGAAATATTTCCTTTAATTTGTGTCTGGAGCATGTCTCGTCTAGATCTGCCAAGTTTAACTTTGGTTTGGAATTTGTGGGATATCTGCTTGCTTGCAGTATTTTTACTATATAAAAGCCTTTTTTTTTTCTATATAAAATGAATTTCTCCGGTAAAAGTCTTTGAGTTATTGTAAGTCCTCTGTGTTTTTTATTTTTGCGGTTAAAAAACATATTTCATGCAATTGATATGCCATTTAATGAACATGTGTTAATTGAAATATATAGAATTTTTTTTAGTTTAATTAATTAATGGTATTTGAATTTAAATACTAAAAAAAATGTTCGCCTACCATGATCCTATATTCGATTTAGAAAGGATTTCTTCCATATGATATCGTACATCTAAAAAACTTACTGAATATAATACTTATATATAACTAATAACTAATGAATTTAAAAGGAATTGACAAAAAAAAAGTTAATTTAAACTTGTTTGTATATCATTAGTTAAATTATTTAGACAGCAATTAATCTCATATATCATATAAGTTATATGTGGAAAAGTAAATAAAAACTACATTTATTTGAAAATATTTTAACTACATCTCTTTTATTTCCAACAAATTTAAATTACCGGAACTTGAGAAGAGAACATGTCAATTAATTATACAAATTTCCATGCCGTTCTAAATAATAATAATAATAATAATAATAATAATAATAATAATAATAATACAAAACTTGAGATAGATATAAAGATGATGCAAGGTACAGATTATACATAAAATACACATCCAAAATTTGGCATTTAAAAAGATGAAAGAAACTATAGTGAAATCAGTGTTTCAGCCAATAACTTACATAGAACCGAAAGTGGACCAAAAAATTGTGACTATCATAAGTTTGTACA
Organism: Glycine tomentella; assembly: GCA_007407185.1. NCBI lineage: Eukaryota > Viridiplantae > Streptophyta > Magnoliopsida > Fabales > Fabaceae > Glycine > Glycine tomentella. The sequence goes on from PYAF01004861.1 coordinate 977,647, forward strand.
AACATTTTATTCGAAATTCAGTTTTTTTTTTTTTTACTTCCATTATTGCTCTTTGAAGCAGTGTTTGGATCGTGTGTTCTAAAATAACAATTCATTTGACATTCCATATTTCCATTTATGTGAGTGGCTTAGATAAAAAGATTAGACCAAAACGATGTGTGGCAGTGCGCTCCATGTGCACCGACACAAACACATCCCTTGCAACACGCAAAATTGAACTTAATTACATTTACGACCACACTCATGATAACTTGTGTTATGTGATGTCTGTAATGTGGTGTGCCTAAGAAGCTGTTCCCAGTTCATTTGGTTTTTGCTTTGTCTATGACTTCTTTTTTTTAAAAAAGCTCAAAGTTCAATTCAACCGAAACGCGTTTCTCTGACATATATATAATAAAACATTTACCAATTAATACATGTAAAATTTATCACCGACTCCATGCGAAAAGAAAAGTAAAATTTGTTTATATAGCTCTCTTCTTCTTCTTCTTCTTTTTATATTTTAAAATGACATTTTCTTCTTGTGCAATCTTTCAAATAGTCAACCAAGTTCAGAAACGAGAGGTTAGGGGAAATTCTTTAGTTAAATAAAATAAAAAAGTAAAAACAAAAAGTTTGTGATCAACTAGGTAGATCAGAATCTGACCCACATTTTGAATTTTCTTTATTCTTAAGTTAATGTTTCCTTTATCCCCCCTCATTTTGGTTGAACAATAATTTGCTTTTTCAACCATGTACTAATATTTTATGTTTGATTGTGCCTGTTGGGACATGGGAGGCACTTGACATTGCTGACCTTTCTGTTCAATTCGTCCCACAATTTCTTAATGGTTTCAGCTTTTGAAAGGTAATTAACATGGATGCTCCAAGTTCCAACATGATACATAATGTCTGTTTTTTTCCCCCACTGTTTCCAGCCAATAACAATAAACAAAGTCAATTAGAGAAGTGGTGGAGCTTAAATATTATATGAGACAAGAGTTAACTTTCAAACAACATGGGGCTAAAGCCTGAAAGGTTAAGAAAAGTTTTAACATATAATAGTTGACAAAGTATTTTATTAGTAATTAAGAAGTTAGATTTCTTCTTTCTTTTTGGATTTTTCTTTTAAATGTAAAATTTAAGAGAGCGCTAAGAAAAATAACCTTGTCTAACACACACATAAAAATATTAAGTATTAAAATTATTTCTATTGGTATATTCTTTAAAAATTTGTTTGTATAGATATTTTGAATTTATATTAATATAATAATAGATTATACTATCTAATAATATATATTAACTTTATATAATATTAATAAATTTATTTAATATGATACATCATATTATTATTATAAATCTATAATATCTAAATATTAATACTTTAATTTTAATTTAAAAAGTTATACTAATTAACAAAATCTAATTTAACAATATACTGTTTAGTGTATGATTTTTCTTTTTCCTTAATGAAATAGAAATTTTTTTCAGCCCAAACTCAAGTGTAATGCCACAAACTTCAACGGAAACTTAATAGTAATATTTAAAGAGAACATTGCCAAAAAATAACTAAACTAAAACTATTTGCCACTATAATTTTTTGCCAATGTTATATAATTGGACTAACTTTTAATAGTATTTTAATTTCTCTTTTGATGGGTAAGGGATGGAATAATTAAGTCGAGGAAATTAGTTGTCCTTTTCTTCTGTTTGTTCACCCCATTGCTTTGTCATTTTATGACTATAATGATGGAGCACTCGGAATTTATTGTTTCATTATCGTAAGCTTAATTAAATTAACTAGAAACGGGTGAGATAGAGCTTTAATACCAACAAAATATGTTATCACTAAAATAGATCGAAAATTTAAATTAAAGTTGTTTGTTATTTGATATGTAATTATACTTGTGCATGTGTTAGATATATTTGAGATAATATAAATATATATATATATATAATACATTACTTTTTACATGTACTATATATAATATCATGAATTTAATGAGAATAACTTTAATAATATATATTGAGTTTATAAGAAAATTTAAGTTTGATCTCCACAAAATACATTTTTGGAAAGGAGTAAAGAAATTTGAGTGTGAATAATTTCATAGATTAAAAGGATTGAAACTTGTAAAAATATCATTACAAATTTTAAGATGTTAATTATGATGATAACAAATAAAAAATATATATGATATGATGAATACTACGTTACAAAAGAGGAATTAGTCCCACTGCATGGATGGATTCCACTATAGAGTACTAAAATGTACCCTAGCTAATAATAGCGATCCGGTTATCATTTACAAATCTTCCCTGGGCTCTTGAGATTTTTTTATTATACATATAGTTGATTTTTCTGTCCATTTAGGATCTTCACTTTTTTTGGGTCGTGCAAGTTGCCTCACCAAATTTGCAAGTCCAACTTTTTGCAAGTCTTAGCATGAACATGAAGTTAACATGAAAAAGAAAAAAGATGGAGTCGTAGTTTTATGGATTGGAGAACCCCTTCAAATCTTTTAATAATTTTATTTTACTAATAAAAAATAGAGTCTCACATACAAAAAAAAAAAATTAAAGATGCTTAAGTGCATAGTCTTGAGTTACAATATTGGTTCGAATTTAGAGTACAATCAAATTTGAACGATCATGTTTAATTGATTTGATTTGCGCTTATTTCGTATAAATTTTAAATGATATATTAAAGTAGAAATATTTATTGTTCTTTAGTGACTAATTATTTTTATTTAATATTTAATTTTTATTCAACTACTTTTTATGTATCATATTATTATTTTATACAAAATATGATAAAAAAAATACATAATAAATATAACTAAATGAAGACACTTAGTAAAACTGTTCAAGATGACTGAAAAGAAGGAAAGAATATAAACAAAAGTATAAAAAAAAAAATAAGTAGTCTAAATGTATTGATTTAAAATTTTAAAAATAGTTGATTGAGTTATTAGATTCATTTGGATTGAATAAACATAAATCTAAAATTCCAACTAACTATAACTAGTTTAGTTGAAAGTTAAAGTTAAAAATAATTAATTAATTGAACCAATTCAAACCAATTTAAATATTTGAGTTGTCGGATTCATCAAAATAACTTGATCCGCTAGAAACTCTTAGAAGTATGCAGAGTATGGAAATGAATTTATAATAAGTGTCCAGAAAAAATTGTTAATAAACGATGCTAAATGGGCCGAAATCCAAAATGAGTTCATTTCTTCTTGTTCTTGCATGAGATTCCGCGTTTCAAAAAGATCATACACTGCATGTTCCTTTAAATTTCTTTCTTTCTTTATCTGACAAATTTTGAGTCTTTCTGCAATTTAAGACTTTATAATTCCGGAAGACACCACACAAGGCCACAAAAATCTAAAATGCATATATATATTTTTTTGAAAATATTTCCTGTTACTAAATTAAAGAAAGAAAATGAGTTTATACACTTTTTAGATTTATTGTAAAGATTTTTATTTAAGGTGCGAGAAGTTGTTTTGGAGTCTTCTTTTGAATTTTATTTTTTTTTTATCAACAAGATTTGAACATGAGATGTTATTTAAGACATTTAATTCAGTTCCACTTGTATCAACATTGATATGTGAAAAGTTATTTGTTAGCGAATTTAACTTAAGTGATGTACCTAGAATTTTTTTTAGATGTCTCACTGCTTAGAATCCACAGCCTTCTTATTTATATATCCTTTAATTTATTTCTAGCATACCAATGGATGATTTGTTCTTCAACACTTTCCCTCAAGTCTTATTTAGTTTAGCTGTAACATGATTTTAATCTCTAGCCTGAATTTACATTAATTTCAAGTTTGGACCTCAAAGGTCACAAGTTTTTCTTTCATTTATTATATGGATTTGTACTCTTTTTCTTGTGTTTTAGAGACTTTAGATTTATTTTCATTTTCTAAACTTTTTTTCGTGGTATTTTTTTAGGCTTCTATTTTTATTTTTGTTAGTCTCTTTCTTTCGTTTTGCACTTCATCGGGTTTTTTTCTTGGATATTGATATCATATTACAATTAATATGTGGACTTTTATTTCAAAAATGCGGGAGTAGAGGCTTAGGTCGAATTGTTTGTTTGTCTAAGAAAATATTATCAATCAAAAATGGGGGAGTAGAGGCTTCGAATTGTTGGTTTGTCTAAAAAAATATTATTAATAAAAATTGTTGATAGAAGTAATTCGACATATAAATTCTTCAATTAAAATTTGAGTTTTAATCTCCGACTTGGCATATATATATATATATATATATATATATATATATATAAAGACACTTTAAATTCATAATCCTTTTCCTTATATATGGCCCTTTAATTTATTTGTAACTGATGAAAAACGTTTTTAATTAACTTCTTCACCAACAAATCTTTTCACGCATGATCGGATATTCAATTTATAGTCAATGTTGATGAAATATAGATAATGTTGATGATGACTGTGTTCTTGACTTTTCATGCATTTAGTTTCACACCGTTTAAACATTAGATACAGGTTTCGGGTTATTAACCCACAGAATTAATCCAAGATAACGACCACTGTCCCCGGTAGTACCCCATTTTTTTATTTTGGTTTCTCATTTACTTTTGAAGTACAAACAGTTTGCCTTATAGCTTGAATAAAATATATTTTACTTTTATTTATCATCATAACTATAAATAACAGTTTTCCAAAATTGTTTTATAGTAAGTATAACCGCCAAAAAACATTAAAAAAAATATTAACTTGTTTAGTATAAAGTTAAGGATTTAATCTTATCATTTAGAAATATGAGATTACCATTTTGATTTTAAGGTTTAGATGATATTTGAATTTAGTTATAATTTTAAGATATTTTAGTTAATTTTTAATTTTTTTTACTAATTAAGAATGTGTTTAACTGTTTAATAAATAAGTTTTTTTAAATATCTTTTTAAACGCTACATAAAGTAGCATCTTACAAAATGCACTACAAGAAAACATGATTTAGCAGCCCACAAAATCGGTCGCTAAATCATCAAACTCGGTTGCTAAATAAAGTAGCGACCGAATTATGTGTGTCGCAAAAAATCGAGTCGCTAAATCCTTAGTCACTGAATTTTGTTTCGGTCGCAGATTAGCAACCGAAGTAGTCAGTCGCAAATTAATTAAATTAGGTCACAATCTATTCGGTTACTATTTTTGATTGTGACCGAATCTGCAACCGAAATAGGCAGTCGCTAAATCGATTGCTAATATATAATAAGAATTTAAATTTAAATTAAATTAAACTAACTTTCGGTCGCTATTAAGTAATTAATTTTATAATTAATTTCCTTTCAGTGGCTAATTCGGTCGTTATTTATCAATAATTTTATAAATAAAATACCTTTCAGTCGCTAATTTGGTCGCCATTTAATATGTAATTTTGAAAATAAAATAAGTTAAAAATGTTTTTGTCGCAGATTCGGTCGCTAAATAAAAATATGCTTGATTTTTTGTTGTTTCATATTTTAAATTTTGACCTGCTTAATAAGTTTTGATGATAAATATAATTTTAATAAATTATATAATAAAAGTGGACATTGATAATATTTAAATATATCTAATAACAATTCTAATTTAAAGTTTGATAAAGTACAAATTCAAACTTGTCAAAGTCTAACAAAACAAAATGTCAAAGCTTAATAAAGTTCAAATTCATGACTAACATGACATAATCAAATTCAAATAAATTATAAACAGGAGTCAATGGTCATTTGAAATGTCATGAGGACGATAAACCTGACCATCATCAACATGGTCTTCAGTTCCATCTGCTATGGTAGGCGATGTACTAGGAGTTGGCATGATAGACTGAATATACAAGTGTTGTAATAAACGTTGCATTTGCTCATTTTGTTGACACATTTGCTCACTTTGTTGACGAATTTGCTCACGTTGCTCTTGCATCTATTGTCTCATTTCTTGACTTTGATGGTCATGATTATCCACCAGCTGCAACATCTTTTCCTCAAGTGTTTTATCCTTATCTACCTTTGTCATAAGCTCAACATTCAATTTAGTAATTGTCTCACGCATTTCCTCTATTTGGTCTTTCATAAAGATCCCTCATCACATCATCCACAAACTTGAAAACTTTACATTTGCATTTCTTGTAGGGACACCTTGTTTGTTCACCTTGCATTCGAAACATGTCTTGACTGGTAACAAAATGTATGAACTCAAACACTCCTTCTCTAAACTCATTTGTCCAACGTTTATTAGCATCCAACCTTTGATACGTTCATCTTCGATTCTCAGAATCTCCATTGATACAAACTACAAACAACAAATTAACGTTAAAAAACGTCATGAAGTAAGAAAATTTAATCATGGAATGAAATGATTTGGTAGTATTTAATGGAGTGTGTTCATACAAATACATACGAGACTATTACATCAATGAAGCCATCACTTATAGAAGTGTGAGGCACATGAAAACCATACATCATTTATCTACAAGAAGATCTAAGAAATTATTATTTTGATATCCAACAAAAAATTATTCAAATTTTATTCCATTGGAATTAAATTATTTTAATTTATGAAATCTTTGGGACACTAGCTTGCAATGAATATTTAATGCATAATAACCTTTTATTGTCACACATAGACTATGATTATGCAATAACTAGTGTTTGATCCTAATTGACAGAACAAATTAAAATTTAGATCAGTGATTTGTTCATACCTTAATGTTGCAGTAGACAAATGCAAATGATCACTTTTTGATCAATTGAGAAAACACTGAAGCAGAGTAGATATTTTTTCAATTTGAAAGCGTAGTTCTTACGACCAAATATCTTGGTAATAATAACAAGATTAATCTCAACAGTGATCTATTTTTCCAAGTGACAGTTCAACATTTTGCTTTTGCTTCACAATTCCCTTAAAACAACAATACACCAATATTGAGTAATCTCGTAGTTGTTACAATGATTTCACTAGATTTTTCAGATAGATTATTAATTTGATAAATAATGAGAGTATTTTATTTAAGGATTAGTTTATGAATTTCTTAAACATAAAGGTATAAAGAGTCAAGAATTACATTTATATACTTTTTTAGACATAATTTTAAGAAGACATAAAATTAATTAACTCTTAACGTGGCAGCCAATCAAATGAATAAGTTATAAAATCTTGTATAGAAGTACGGGAAAAGAGAAAATTAACCCTTATTTATACATTAGAAAAATAAAAATGAAAATAGAAAAAAGGTGTTATGAAATCTTGTCTATAGCATCAATTATTTTTAGTCTTTTCAGCTGATATAATTTTATTATAATTGTAAGAAAAGATTAAGTAAATCTTTTTTATTTTGATTCTTATTTTGTTAAAAAAAATATTATGAACATATATATAAACAAAATTATATCTTTTGAGTTTTCATAAAATTATGAAAGCAAATATAATGAGAATTTTAAAATTGATTATAATAAAAATATGTAAACTAAATTAAAAATGTTAAAACAAACCAAATTAAACATTGTCAGCACCCATAATTAATGAATTTCAATGTGGACTCAAGGTTCTTTTTGTTTAGCTTTTGAATTGAAATTTCAATACTAATTCAATCTGAATATATATATACCCACAATCACAAAATTAAAGAGACATTTAAAAAAATAGTCTCAAAATTATTGTAAAAAATGATCCTGTTTGGAAAAAGTTACAAGCTACCACCATTGGAATTTTCAAAAGGAAATGACAAAAGATAAAAGTTGTAAAGCTCATACCAAAAAAATTATAAATTTGCATGAATACAAATTTCCCAATCCAAAACTATAAGCTTATTCACAAAAGTGTTTGACATCCAAGATAATTTCACTAATTAGTATGTTGGAACTGTAATGATTGAAATATTAAGCTAATTCATAAATATCATCTAATAATTTATTAGATTACGAATAAAAAATTAGTAATAACATACCTCAACCTCAAATCAATCCATTAAATTTCTCACCTTGCATTTTATTTCAGTTAATTGAGTTAACAACATAATCCTAGTGATAGGAAACATAAGGTGATAATATTACACTACAAAAAAAGCACATATTTCCGACGGAAAATATTCCATTGGTAATTCAAGTATTATTGACAGATTTTTCCGACAAAAAATATTCTGTCGGAAATTAAAATAATTTCCGTCGGAAAAAATCTGTTGGAAATGTTTGAATTATCGACGGAAATTTTCGATAGAAATGATTTTGTAGGAAATTTTTTATTTTCTGACGGAATGGTCAGAAATATTTAAATTATATTTCAAACTATTTTTCTTGTATTTATAATTTATTTACTTTGTATTTATTCTATAAGACATGCTTTACATGTTTATTGATATTTTAAATATTTTTTATAAAATATTAATATTTATTTCAAAATGTAAAATCCTTTTGTAAATTAAATATTTTAAAGTAATTTCAATTTTTAAATAAAATCATTTTAAATGAATTTTTCCTTAATACGGCAAAATATATATGGGTAAAAGACTGACAAGTAAATAAATGTTTTTTTTAAATATTTTGTCAAGAGGTAAAAAGTAAAAAAAAAAATATTAGAAAAAGGATATGATATATAAAAATTATAAAAGTTATTTTATATTTAGTTT
>PYAF01004861.1:986364-1006260 GCA_007407185.1 Glycine tomentella
AATTATTATGCTTATATAAGATAATTAAAAAAAATGTATCATAAAGTAGTTTAACCAATATTTGCAAAGTAAATTATATAAAAATATCTCTATTATCAAACAATTGATCACGTTTCTCATCAGTCATGTTTTCAACTTTTATTGATATTTTTAATAGTTCCTATAAAATATTAAAATTGATTTCAAAATGTAAAATTATTTTGGTTTGACTATTTTAAAATAATTCTAATTTTTTTTATAAAATCACTTTAAATGAAGTTTTTAACACTATGTGTTTTGTGTATTATACTCTAACTTTTTTTTAAAAAATGACTTTTATTTTTGAAATATCACTGTTACTTAATTATGTCAAAGAATCAAAGTCAAGTTATTTTTTTTTATTAATTTTCATATGTTTCCTTTTAAGCTCATTTTTTTTAATTATCTTATATAAGCATAATAATTAAATATTATATTGATATAGTTATAAAATAATTTTAACAGAAAATATTTAATGTAATTGAGTTATAAATTTATTAAAAAATTAATAAAAAATTAAATTATTAAAACATCATAATTAATATACTAAAATTTGGAGGTAAATGCGTGGTTTTACTTTTTTTGACTAAACTAATGAACTAGGCACCACTCCAAATGACACGTTAACCGCTGAGAATTCATAATCTTGAGACCACATACCTTATTCTAGAAATCAGTACTATATTATTACAGTATTACTTTTTAATAATGATAAATATTGATAATTTGTTGATTTTGTTTTTTTTATCGTTGCTTAAGTCAAGTGATAATAGATTCCTTTTTTAAAAACCCTTTTGAACAAAACTGATAAATTTAATTTATTATTTTAAAAACCCTTTTTTATGGCTGTTATTTAGGTTCTTTTATGAACAATAATATCAACCATTATCCTTTTCAATTTCATATTTCCATTATGCCATTATGTTTTTTAATTTCAGAATTTGAGAAGAGAGCTCGAAAGAAGAACAAGAAGAATCTCATACAGGTTTGCTTTTTTATTCTGTTAATCCATGCTTTACTGGAAATATTGGTGATGTAAAAAAAAAGTAAAAAGATATAAGTTAGTAAAATATAAAATTAAAAAGAGATTAAATTTAGTTTACCTTATAATGTATGCTCATATACAAAATTATAAAATTATAAAATGATTAATTATTGATTCATAATTAACGATTATAATTATAAACGGTATTGCTTAAACTTAAAGTTTATCGCGCACTTAAAAAGGAGACACATCCTTTCATATAGAGTAAAACAAAAGTTATCTACGTACACGCGCATAATTCTAATATTTTTGTAAAGAGCTTCTCGCATGCTTTCTTTTTCCTTCCATAGGCCATAGCAATGTATTATGTATATATGTAATAACTTAGTCTTTTTGCTGCGTAAAAAATAGCACATATTTACTTATTTGCTATATGTCCCAACTGTGTAATTATCCTGCAATTTCAATTGTGGGCCCCTTAACTTAATAAGAATTAATAGTAATTGCATATTCTTAAACTAACGTGGGTAAATCAAAATGCCAAATTGTCACTATAATGCTATATTAACGGAAAATGGCTGCAATAATAAAAGGCAGCCATGAAAATTTAGTTCAGCCACTTAATTAACTTACTTCAAGTGATTGTGCAGTAATTACGTGTGTTCATACAAGACTAATTATAGAAGATTATTTTTCAAAATTACTATTAAACTAATTGAAAACATTATTTATTTAAAAAAACTAATTAAAATATGTTTTAAAACTTTATTGGAAAGTGATAAATTTATAGTGACGATTATGTTTAAGAAAATATTATTACAACAAACATTATAATAATGTCATTTTTTGTAATTGGATTATTCTCTGGTTATGTTATATTTACCTTGTAATTTTTGTAATTAGTCTTAGGAACTTGGTCGATCTGCATACGTTGATGAGATTTTTCAGTAAACTCATTTACGAAAGGATACTGGTGAATTTGTCGATGATAGATCTAGGAAGACAGGAAGACACATGTGAGATCATTATTTGTCATGCTATTTTTATTTACACATTTTTTTTATTAAATTGATAAAATAATAATTGTTTATGCATGACAAGAAAATTTTGAGGCTAGATTATCTCAAGCCAGGTCTGATGTTCAATCAAGTGTTGGTGAAACTGAAGTGACTCCTTTAGACCCTGCTGAAGAACAAAGACTTAGGACTTGGTGTTGGGTTGCAGCAACTGGACCTATGCATAAGGGACGTTTTTACGGTACTGGAGATCTTGCTCATACTTATAAATGTGGAGATGACACATTCATGCAACACTTGCAAGGATCTTCTAGTCATGCGAATCATTCAGCGGAAATTAATCAAATAAAGGAGAAGCTTCGTCAATCAAAGGAGGAGTTACGTCAATCAAAGGAGGCGTTGCGTCTATCAACGGAACAAATGCAAGTATTTCAATCAGTTGTACTTTAGTTTCTACCCCTTAAAGCGCGCAACATTATGCAGGAGCAACAACAGCCCGACCAGCAATGACACCAACACAATGATCAATCAGATGACCAGCAGCAACAAAACAATGATCAACCACCAGATGACTAGCAACAACAAGGTGATGAGAAGCAAAGACACTCCGACAATGACTATTTTGATTATTGACTTAGAAACATAAAATTAGTATTGACATATCGAACATTGTACTTTTATTTTAATTTTATTTCAAAGTTTAGTCAATGTGTTAAAACATTTGTTTTGGATGTATGAATTGGAGTCTTTATATAATTATATTATGTGTTAATTTTTATAATGATGTATGCAATATATTTGAATTTAAATTATTGACGAAAATTTCTGTCACTAATATTTGAAGATATGATCCATGGGAAATTAGCGACAGAAATATCCGTCAGTAATTTCCCGTATAATAATCTGTCGTTAATTTTCGAAAGAATGATCCGTGGGAAATTACCGACGAAATTATTGGTCAGAAATTTTTGATCGAAAATTCCGTTGGAAATTTCCAACGGACAAAAAAATTCGTCAGTTAAATTTCCAACAACCGTTTTACCAACGGATTTTTGTCTGTCGGAAATCCATCGAAAAATTGAAATTAGTGACGGATTTTTAACATTAGCGACAGATTTCGACCGTCAGAAAATCTGATTTTTTTTGTAGTGTTACTTTGTCTCTTATGTTTGATTCAATTGATAAAAATTGCTCACATTAAATAAATAAATAAACAAATAAAACATTGAAATAGTAATTACAAGTTATAGAGGACCAGTACGTACATGCAATGCTAAGAGAATTTTACTTTATCACTACTCTTAAAGTCTTACCCAAAAGTGAATATCCTAATTGACAGTTACAACATCAACATCTATTATGTGTAAATGACAACTCATTGTGGCCCACAATTAGCTAAACACACATGGAAAATTTAATAAAAAAATCTGGAAAAAATAGGCACCAACAACTATTTTTCTTTGATTTTGCCTTGGCATATAATTTTGGAAAAAAAATTAACTTCTTGCATCAACTCCACAATTTATTCTAACAAATATTGCTGAAAAATATTTACTAATTAAAATAAAAATGGGAAACAAAATATAAAACTAAGATCTAGATATTCTATTTTTTCTTTACTGTCTTATGTATTATATTTTTTGCTGTTCACTTTATTACATCAAATAATAACAAAAATCACAACCTGAAAGACATATACCTTAGGGGCAGAAATGGTTCCACACCATCTACTGCAAGTAGAAAGAAAAATGACAAGAGTCATGAAATAAATAAAAAAAACGTGTAACTTCTAAAGCATAAAAAAACAAAAGTGACAAGTAGAGACAAAAAAAAACTCACCAATCACAAAAGGGAGAACTTGGACAACAATCGTGCTTCAGCTGAAAAGAAACAAATAGGTGAAAATGACAACAATGGGATGAGAGAGAAAAGGAAGTATATTGAATGTGCACTGAAAGGATAAGAAAAGGTGAAAGTTGTGTGGACCACAATTGAAGATAATTTTTTTCCCTTAGTAAAAGGAAGTATTAGGGTTGGCAAAACGGGTCTGGCCCGGCGGGCCATCCCGTTTAATCCACAAAAAAATGCGGGCTGGGTTGATACTGGTAACCCATATATGTAAAATGGGGCTGGCCAGTCCGACCCACAAAAATGCGGGCCAAAAGCAGGTTGGGTTGGGCCAGCCAGTCGGGCTGCTATTAAAAATAAATATATAAAAGATATTTAACTTAAGTTACTTTTTTGAGTGGCTGAGAGTGAAAACTAAAAAAAAAAGGTTGAGAAATCAGAAAGGGAAAGTGAACTGAAGGTTGATTCGAGAGTCTTCGAGACCCCTGACCCTGAGACAGAACAGTGAAGCCGTGAGCCATGACTATGCCGGTGTGCCCTGTGCAATGCGACGCGCCGACGCCACCGCGACCACCACCACCAGCTGACGGTGTGACCTCGACCTGCTGCTTCGTCATGCTTCGTTCCAGTTCCTCGAGCTCGACGTTGCTTCGACTTAGCAAGGTTTCGTGGTTTCATGGTTTCTTCATTCTTCAGAAAGGGAAAGTGAACTGAAGGTTGCTCTCCTATTTGGTTTTCTACTGCATTGATTAATTATTATTTTGCATTTATTTTGTTATGAATTTTTGCTTTTCGCCTTGTGATTTCTGCCTTAATGACTTCAGGTTTGTCAAGTTTAACATATATTGAATGATTATGCCGTTATGAGTGATGATATTATGTGTATACAATCTTATTGTGCTGAGGCCTAGTCACCATGTGATAGGTTTCTTCATTTCTACTTTCTTGTTCCCCTATGCTCGTGCTTAAAACTAATCATACAAATCATGACTCTTTGTCATCTAATAATTAACATTCATTTCATCAAATCAAATTTCCATGGCAAAGGATCGAAGTTCTTTATTCAGTTTTCACGATTTCTGCTACATTGTTATCATTCTTTCCATCCGCTCTATCATCTTAGCTCCCTCTTGGAGTCATTGTTAGAGTCATGACTTGTATGGTTGCCAAAATAGGTGAACGTTTAAGCCCATGGGTAGCTGCGGGTTGCTTTAATACTTTATAATGGGTGTTTCAATTATCTTCTTCTAAGCTTTGTTTTACTCAATAGTAATGAACTAGTCCTGTAAGACTAAATATCTCAAACTTGTCATATAACCTCTACTAAAATTATGTACAGGGCAATAAGAACTTTGGATATCCACCACCTCAATATCAATCATAACTCCACTTCTTTCAATGTCCAAATCAAAGTAACCAAATTGAAAATATCAAAGTTACTCAAGGTTTGTGATTATTGATTATGTCTTTAGATTTGCAAATAATGTTAGTTGGGATTGTGTGCTGTTATTTTATAGTTTTTGTTGTTTTACATATAATTTTTGCAGTGCTTTGCTTTCTTTGAGTGATTAAATAGTTGCGTCAAGTTTTAATATGGAGTCTGAAACTGTGAATGAGCAGTAACATGTTGAAGATCCTGAAGTACCTATTGAACTATCTGAAGCTAATGAACCAACCAAGAAGAAACGGAAAGCCACAACTTCAGATTGTTGGAAGTTTTTAACTAAGATAGGAGTGGGTGATGATGGGATAGAAAGAGCAGAGTGTGAGGCCTATAAAACAAAGTATAAAATTGAGGGTCATGCATATCGGACATCTCACTTAATTCGTCATATCTCAAAGTGTAAGAGAACTAAATTTGAAGATGTCGGTCAAATGATGGTAGAATTACAAGGAAAATTGAAGTCTCCAAAGTTAGATCAAATGGTGTCACGTGAGATGTGTGCTGCTACAATCATTGAGCATGATTTGCCATTTAACTTTTGTTGAGTATTAAAAAATTAGAAGTTGGATTAAGTATTTGAATCCTAATGCACACCCTATTTCTAAGAATACTGTAAAATCTGATGTCCTAACCATTTACAAGAGAGAGAAAGAAAAGCTAAAAAAGATGATGGCTAGTATTCCAAATAGAATATGTTTAACTTCTGACTTATGGACCTCTTGTACCTTTGAGGGTTACATATGTTTAACTGCTTATGTGTTGATGTTGATTGGAAGTTAAGTAGTAAAACTCTTAATTTTTGTCATATGCCTCCTCCTCACACTATATTTGACTTGACTTCAAGGGTTTTTCAATTTCTGAAAGATTGGAAAATAGAACAAAAGATTTTTTCTCTTACTTTAGATAATGCATCCGCCAATGATAACATGTAAGACATTTTGGAAAATGATCTTGGAACAAGTGGTTGGTTGTTATGTGATGGAGAGTTTTTTCATATTCGTTGTTATGCACATATTTTGAATCTTATTGTTCAAGAAGGATTAAAAGTGGCTAGTGATGCCTTACATAAAATTAGAGAGAGTGTGAAATATGTGAAGGGATCGGAGGGTAGGATGGGAAAGTTTAAAGAATGTATTCAACAGTTGGGCCTTGAGTCTGATAGTAGTGGGAAGAAATTGTGTCTAAATGTCTCCACTAGATGGAATTCCACTTACATGATGCTTTGTAGTGCTCTCAAATATCAAGGGGCATTTGGAAATTTTCAATCAAAAGATCCTAATTATAAGTGGTGTCCTTCAGCAGATGAGTGGAAAAGAGGAGAAAAAATTTGTGAGTTCTTGTTAACATTTTTTGATACTACAAATTTGATTTCAGGCATTTCCTATCCTACTTCCAACCTATATGTCTTGCAAGTTTGGAAAATTCAGCGTGTTCTTATTGAGAGTATACAAAGTGAAGATGAGGTTATAAGGAGTATGGAAGAGATAATGATGATGAAGTTTAAGAAATACTGGGACCAATATAGCACCATTCTTGCATTTGGAGCATTTCTTGACCCACGTATTAAGTTTACTTCATTGAGTCATTGTTACTCAACAATTGATGAATCTACTTGTGAGGAAAAGATTCAACATATGCGGACAAAGTTACACATGCTCTTTGAGAGGTATTCAAACACAAGAGACATTAATAATGCTGCCTCTATTCAGAATCTTGACCCAAGACCCCAGACTATTTCTTCAACCATGTCAAAGGAACTCAAGGGAATAAATCAAAAAATGTTTGGTGTAAGTACATGTTATTAACTACTAAAATTATGTTATTATGTAAGTATTTGCTTTTTTGTGTTGTGTACTTGATTGATTTTATTTTATTTTTTGTGTTCAACTTGTCAAATGTAATAGGAATTGAAAATGCATAGTAGTCAACTTGCCTCTAAAGTTGGAAGGTCACAACTTGATGTTTATCTGGATGAGCCAAACTTGGATTTTGTGTACTATGAAGAGTTGGATGTTTTGCAATGGTGGAGGGATAATTATAATCGCTTCCAAAATTATCCATAATGGCTCGTGATGTGTTGAACATTCCTATTACTACAGTGGCTTCGAATATGCTTTTAGCATTGGATCACGTGTCATTAACAAGTATAGAAATCGTCTCTTGTCAGAAAATGTCCAAGCCTTAATTTGTACTCGTAGTTGGCTGTATGGTTTTGCTAAGAATGATACTTTCTTTAATTTCATTATTTTACAATTTAAATTTTCAATTAATTTTCTTTTAAATCATCATTATATATTACCTAGTTTTATTTTTTTTTTTGGATTATAATTTGTAGCTGAAGATGGTGAGGATGACTTTTGTGCTTTAAAGATGGATCCAACTGTTTCCAAGGGATCAAATATAATAAGTATTGAAGATGCTTAGATAGATGCAACTACTTCTTGAATTTAATCATTTTGCATTTTGGAAGTTGTAATGTTTCTAACTTGTTATTAGAAAATTTTAAATTTGATGTATGGATGTTGCTTTGCTAACTTTAATTTAATGTATTAATCTAGTATCAATAACATGTCATTTGCCATGTTTTTTTTCTATTAATTTTGATGATTTAATATATGTTTTGGAGTTCTATATTTTCCTAAATGCATTGAAGCATATGGAGACCAAGTTTAGTGCAAAAGGATGCTTTGGGCTCTGGTGTTTTGCCATTTGCTGGGTCAGACTTGGTCTTGAGTCCTTCCCAATGGAGTCATGTAGTGGGTACGACTTATCTTCGTCTTAAAATCATTTGATACTGAATTTTCTATTCTGTATGTATAGTCTTGTTGGATTCACAACTTTGTGCAAGTTCTCATGTAGCTTATTGCATTTTATTCAAGAAATTGCTTGGACTTCTCATCTCTCTTTATAGGTTTGCTTTGGTATTATCAAATTGAAGAAACTTAAAAGTTCAAATTTTGTTGCTTGATTGGTCTTTGATCCTTAAGTCAGTAGTTTTACTCATGTTAATTGGTTGAGTTTCAAACTTAGCTTCTTTTTTTTTTTTAATTACAAAAATGCTTAATGATTATTTTCCTTTGCAAATATTAACATTGTTTTTGTGCTTTTAGAAATTTGGTTGATTATCTACTATATTATTATAATTCCTCTAACTAGGTTGCATGGATATGGTTATGGTACCTGCACTGTACTAATATGAGTATGGATAGGAGAGCCAAAATAACTTTGTATTTTTTTAAATTTTTTTATTTTTATTTTTAGTGGGCTGACCCGCTGGCATGTCTTAATGCAGGACGGGCTAGTATTTCCAGCCCACTTTACAAGAGTGGACCAGCCCGCCCCGTTTTTTGGTGGGCTGGTCCACTTTGCCAACCCTAGGAAGTATATGGAACGTGCAGTGAAAGGATAAGAAAAGGTAAAAGTTGTGTGGACCACAATTAAAGATAGTTTTTTCCCTACATGCCAGGAAGTATATGGAACGTGCACCTGATTATTATTCCAAATGTTAAAATACATAATCACTAGTAACAAATTTCATAACAACTTATAAAACTTTTTATACTCTATTTTTATGTATTTTAAAATTAGAAAGGTATCCAATAATTCTCATAGACAAAAGCATCGTATCTACGCTAAACAATAATTTTAAAAAAATTATAAAATGAAAACATAAATTTTAAAAATAAGAAGTAGATATATTTTAATTTTTTATAAAAAAATTCACCCCAATATGACAAAAAATTATGATAAAAAAGAATGAGAGAAAAAAAAGACAATAATAAAAATTATTTTTTAAAAAAATATAAAATTAAAAAAATTAAAAAAGAAACAAATTATCCTTAAATTTGTTTTTATAAAAAGAAGAAACATAAACTTTAGAATACTAAAACAAGAAAACAAAATAATTTAATTTATTAGCTTTGAAGTACGTCATAATTACATGTATTTATTAATGGCAAGCCAACAAAAATTGATCAAGTAACAATCAAGATTATATTTAAATAATAAGAATGTATACAAGTACCTTAATATTAATCAATTCATAAGTTTTTTTTTTTTTAGCTTTGAAGTATGTCCTAAGTACAAGTATTTATTTTTTAAAAAGATTTAAATATTTTAAAAATAAGTTTGTAGTCCAAGTGAATCCTATAAATTGAACTTATTTGGTATCTAATTATCTATGTTATGGAAATATATTAATTTGGGATTTTTTAAAAAATATTTTAAGATAGGTACAATTGTTTTTTATATTTTTTTATCATAGACCGGGTCATACATGTCAATCAGTAACCCATCAGTTCAACCATTGACCCAGTAACCAGTATCCTGACCGGATCAGTCATCGGATCGATTTTAAAATATTGGATAATAATAATGATGATGATAATAATAATGATAATAATGATGATGATGATGATGATGATGATGATAATAATAAACAAATTAATTCCTTTTATTATAAATTAACAAACATGTTCTATGTAATTTTTTACTTTGTTCAAGTAAGTACGTGTTTGTGGAAATGTCTTTTTTTTTTTTTTTTACTTATTAAGTGCTGATAGCAATACCTTAACATGTTCTATGTAGTTTTTCTTTAGGGCATTAGTCCTATGTTTTCAGGAAAAAAAAATAGATGTTCATAATAAGGTCTAAAAGTGGACATTAACACATAAATAAAAATGGACCTTAACAAAATATCCAAGAATCAAAAGTATTTAAGTACTTATTATATTTTTATTAGACTTAATTATATTTTTTGTTCCTCAAAAATGTAATTGTGAGATTTTAATTTTTCATGTTCCAATTGTCAAGTATCACAAAAGTATAATTTTAGTCCCTTAGATTTAATTATGTCAATTATCTTTGATCTTTTATAATAATTATCATAAGTGCATGCAATATAGTTGTTACTAAAGCTTTATATTTTTTTCCTTCTTCAAAATGTAAGTTATTTTTTATAAACCTTGCTATTATCAATTATTATAAAAATTAAATAGTTAATTCTAAGTTAACTCTCACAATTCTAAGTTAACCATAGCTTTATATTTTTTTCCTTCTTGAAAATGTAAGTTATTTTTTATAAACCTTGTTATTATCTATTATTATAAAAGTTAAATAGTTAATTCTAAGTTAACTCTCACAATTCTAAGTTAACCATTGACTGTCAAATTTTTGAGCACTCTAATTTCTTCAAAGTAACAGCACCGGAGGCACGACCTGGCCAGTTAAGGCCAAGAGCGCATCGCCGGCAGAAGGGACGAGCCGACCGGTGCACACCGAAGGTGGACCGATCGACCCAACCCAAGGTCCAACTACGAGCTTTTTAAATGCAACAACTTAAATATACGCTATTGGAGCTGGAATTACCGCGGTTGCTGGCACCAAACTTGCCCTCCAATGGATCCTCGTTAAGGGATTTAGATTGTACGCATTCCAATTACCAGACTCAATGAGCCCGGTATTGTAAATTTATTGTCACTATCTCCCCGTGTCAGGATTGGATAATTTGTGCGCCTGCTTTTAAACTTTACTTACACTGGGGTGAGCGAAAATGGACTTGCGAAATAACTAGAACCATGGTCATTGGAGTGAGTGACACACTTCTTTACCACTACATCCACATACCCATTTTGATATTTGGTACAAAATATAATATTAATATAAGTCTTGGACAAAAATAGTTCAAAATTCAAACTTTATTCTTTTTTAATTTATTCTATTTTTACATAAAACTTATATTAATACTATATTTTGCACCAAATATTCAAATAAGTACTTGGGTATAGTGGTAAAAGGAGTGTGCATCTCACTTAAACAACTATGGTTCTAGTCCTCCCTCTCGAGCATTGTTAAAGTTCTTATTTTTCAAGAAAATGTTTGTTAACTTTCTAGTCTATTCAACATTTAAAATTTATTCTTAGTGAAATATTATACTAAAGTTCAATTGGGTTTCATCAATTCATAAATTTTACTTACAACATATTGAATCTTAATGAATCATTAGTGTTACACTTATGTCTTATATTTTAAAATACTTAATTTTACAAAATTTTATTATAACACACATTATCATAATATAAGGTATTTATATATTATAATTTTTAAATGAAATAAACAATTATTTTCTACAGAAAAAATTAATGATAAGTATCATTTATTTATCTTAATAAAAAATTTAAATATTGTTTTGTTAAATTTATTCAATATTAAACTAGTATAATTAAAAATATTATATATTTATTATGATTTATAACATATTGTAAATATTTTGTTTGTAAATTTAAAAATAATACTAATATATTATTTCAATAATTTTAAAGTTTAAAATGTATTCAAGTATATATGATATCTTTATTGTGATTTAAAATAAATTAAAAATTTATTTTCAAAGAAAAAAATACATTCAGTCGCTAATTTGATCGCAATTATAATAGTAAAAATCTAATAGCGATTGAATCAATATCGGTCGCTATCATCATAATATAGCGACCGACTACTATTCGGTGGCTGACTTCAAGTCAATCTTCAGTCGCTAATTCGGTCGGTATATTCCTTTTTTGTAAATAGACATATGGTCGCCGAAATAGCGACCGATTATAACAGCGACCCTTATCTTCGATCGCTATTTCGTTCAATAATATAAATAAGTCACCCCATTAAATTTCGGTCGCAATTGGCGATCAAGACAGTTTAGTAACTATTTTGGTCACTGATAGCGACAGAATAATTTCGATCGCGAAATTGCCTTTTCTAGTAGTAATGTTAACATCTAGCTTCTAATTTTTTTTATATTTATTCATTTGTTATCCTTGAACATTGACTAGTTTTTTTTAATATTTTCTATTTAAGGTAAAATTTTATGCCTATTTATGTAGTTTTATATTTTTCAGCTATTTCAATAAAGAATTTTACTAAACACTTGTGATTAAATAAAATAATTTTCAAATTCCAGGTAATTTTCAGCTTCCAACTAAATTTTTAACTAATTTTGTCAAACATAACCTGTATATAGAGTCCACTAATAAAATATTGATGCATTCCTTTCACATAGTATATCTCCCTATTTTACAAATATATCTCTACACAAATAAACAACAAAAAAAAAACCCTTTTTGTGTGTAGAGATATATTTGTAATGAAAAATAAGATTTATTATGTAGAGGAACATCATTAATATTTTATTCTTATTCATTACAAGTATTTATGGAAAATTTGTAAACCCTTTTTCTTCATATCATCTTCATTATGAGTTTTTATGGATGATTTCCTCTCAGGTTGGTTGATTCTTCTTGTATCTACATGAGGGTGGACAAATAGATTTCTTCCTTGTATAAGTCCTCGACGTGATCTTCCTTCTTCAAATAGTATTGACAAGTCGGAGGGTGCAGTACCTACAAAAAGCACTCCAAAGCTCAAGTAAGGTTTCGATCAAGAGCAATAAATGAGGTTAATAAATGAGAATCAACAGTGTCCTAACTCAATATTCGCATAGGTTTTATATATACCTTAGTGGGCTTTGGACCTATAGGCCTTTTCACAAGATTACTTTTTTTAGGTAGTGTACCTCTAGTTATTATTAGGGAGATGAATACATCCCTAATGGTTATTTATTGATCGATCTAGTAAGTATTTCCTTTAAGTAGATAATTATAGACAAGGTGGGAGTGTTCGGTATTCGGCCATGCCGGAATAAAACTTGAGGTGGGTAAAGTTCTAGGCGCACGGTATGGTTTTTCCGGAAAGTTCTTCTAATTTTTATGCACCATTCTTGAGGATTTGTTGAATCCAAAAGGGTCCAGCCCAGTTGGCAGCTATCTTTCCTTCTCGAGAAACTTTCCTTACTTCTCCTTGCTCCCTCCAAACTAGGTCGTCTTCTAAGAATTCTCTTGATTTTAGCTTAGTATTAAATCTCTTGATCATTTTCTACTTGCATGCTTCAGCCATAGTCTTTACTGGATCTTGGATTTCATCAACAATATCGATTCAGCCCTTATGTTTTCCACATTGTCGATTTCATTATAGTGTAGTTGTCGGAATGAAGGTTCTCTTATCTCCATCAAGATTAAAGCGTCAATGTCATAAGTTAATTGGAATGGTGTTTCTTTAGTTGTAGACTGGGGTGTGCATTGGATCCCCCACAAAACTTCTAGCAATTCTTCTGCCTAATTTCCTTTAGCTAAGTCAAGCTTCTTCTTTATTTCCACGAGGATGACTTATTCGCTCCTTCGGCTTGTCTGATGGCTTAGAGATGCTCAACCAAAGTGACCCAATGAGAGGTGTTAAAACCTTTCATTAAGTCATTTGGCTTCTTGTCCATTAATTGTAATCCGTTGTTGGTTATCATTGTATGTAGGGTGCCAAACCTAGTACTTACGTTTTTCCACAAGAATTTTTGCACATTATGAGCTGCAATGGAGGTCAAGGGATTAGCTTTGATCCATTTGGTGATGTAATCAACAACAACCAACAGGCATTTACATTGTCCTTTGGCATGTAGAAAAGGACTGAGTAAGTCCATACTCCATATGGCGAATGGCCATGGGGATGCAAGAATGTGTAAGCCATCTGATGGTTGATGAAGGAGGTTACCATGTTTTTGGCACTGTATGCACCTTTTTACGAAATCAGCACAGTCAATTCTCAATATAGGCCAATAGTATCCAGCCTTAAGTACTCTAGTTGTCATTGTTCAACTTTCTGAATGAACACTGCAAATTCCTTCATGCAATTCTCTTATCACATACTCGAGTTGTTCTTGAGTTAGGCATTTGAGTGGTAGTGTTGCAAATCCTTATTTGTACAAGTCACCGGCAATAACAACATATCTTGCTGCTTTTGTTCTCAAGATTTTGGCTTCAAGGGGTTTTCTGGCTATGTTCCCTTAGTGAGGTACTCAAATATATCGATCACCCATCCTTTTTATTTTGAAGACACATCCATTCCCTCATTCGAGTGGATGTTAGGTTCTAACAAGGTTTCCAATATCAATGTTCTCAAGTGGTTAAGTTTCTGATCACTCGCAGCGAGCCAACTCATCGGCTTTGTCAATACAGTCTCTGTCGATATGTCTTACTTGTATGTCTTCGAACTCGCCTTTAAGTCTCATAAACATAACATGTGGTAGTATTTTAGAAGTTGGGGTTCCTTGACTTGGTATTCCCCATTGTGTGCCCTGTTGCCACCTTGGAATCACTCCAACACTTTATCTTTTTTGCCTTTACTTCCTTAGCTAGCCTTAGCCCAGCCAAGAGTTCCTCGTACTCAACCTGATTGTTAAAGGCTTTGAATTCAAAATTAAGAAAATGTTCCAAAATTAATTGATTGGGCCCTTTCAAGAGGACTCCGGCTCTACATCCTCTTTTGTTCCAAGATCTTTCTACATGTAAAGTCCACCACTAATCTTCAAAGTGGTCAGATGGATGTAATTCATTAATAAAATTTTCCAAGTGTTGCGCCTTTATTGGTCCTTTGGGTTAGTAACGAATGTCAAACTCGGACAACTCAATTGACCAAGCCATCATCCTTTCGACCAATTCTTGTTTTCTTAACATTTTTGCAATTGGGCAATCAATCCTCACAACCACTTAATGACTTTGAAAATATTGTCGAAGTCATCTTGCTGCATGGACTAAGGCCAAGGCCACTTTTTCAATCATTTGGTATCTAATTTCAATTGCATGCAAGACCTGACTAGAAAAGTAGATGGGGTGTAGGTTCCCTTCAAATTCTTGAATCGTTGCCGCACTCACAACTTCGATAGAGGTTGATAGGTATATAATTAACTTTTTTTTTGTTCGGCTTGGCCAACAGTGGTGGTGTGGCCAATGTTAGCTTCAAGGCTTCTTCACATTTTTTTGTCCTATTTGAACTTTTTGGTCTTTTTAGCAAATTCATGATTGGCTTGGCTTTCTCAGCTATCCATGGTAGGAATCTTGTTAACAAGGCAATTGTCCAATGAGTCTTTAGATGTCTTTAAAAGTTTTCAAGCTTCTCATTTCAATGACAACTTTACACTTGTTTGGGTTTGCTTGTATCCCTTTGTGGGAAAGCATGAACCCTAGGAATATTCCTCCTCCTACTCCGAACATCCACTTCTTAGGATTAAGTTGCATGTTATACCTTCTAATCTGAGAAAAAATTTCTTCGAGATCTCGAGCATGAGACTCAGCCACATTGGACTAGACCAAAATGTTGTCTACATACACCTCCATGTTTTTGCCGATTTGATCTTTGAAAATCTTATTCATGAGATGTTGGTATGTGGCCCCTACATTTTTTAGGTCGAATGGCATGACCTGATAACAATAGTTGGCGGATTTAGTTATGAAGGCCACTTTGTCCTCATCTCAAGTATGCATATAGATTTGGTTGTATCCTGAATAAGCATCTAGGAAACTAAGCAAGCGATGTCCAACTGCTCTATCCACTAGTCAGTCTATGGTGGGTAAAGGGTATGCATCCTTAGACATGCCCTGTTGTGGTAAGTGTAGTCGGTGCACGTTTTCCACTTGTCATTCAATTTTTTGACCATTACCACATTTGATAGCCAAGTTGTGTATCTAACTTCTTGAATAAATTGGGCTACTAATATCTTTGCTACTTCTTCTTGAATGGCAATCCATCTCTTCATTTGACTTTAGAAATAAATAAATAAAAATATATTAAAATATATAAAAGATTAATAACTATTTTTAAAAAATATTTTTATTTAAGAAAAACTTTTAAAAATACTTTAGTTAAATAATATTTCTTAAAAACACTTTCGTTCAAGAGAGTTTTAATTTATTCATAGAGAGGATGGAGGATATTATTGAATCTCATATTATCAAAGCACTGAGCAAAAAGGATGGAAAAATAGGAAGTCTAAAGTTTATCGGACTTGCGTAGATTTTCAGTTAAGATTACAAGAAGCAAGGATAAAAAAATAAAAACAGATTGCAAGAAGCAATTGTACGCAAAACAGGCGAAAAGCAATTGGGGCCTAGTAGTAGTACTGGTCTTATCTTCTCACATAATATGGGCTGTAACATATTGGGACAAAAATATTATGGTGAGACATAAAAAGGAAATATTTATTATTTCTTTTTGTCTTTTCATTTGCTGGGCCTATGTTTGCTCAACAAAAAAAAAAAAATATTGAAATAACTTTTAAGAGAATTGATGAAAAACTGATTGTAGGGAACGGTTTTGATTAAATAAGTTATTTACTTTCGGGAATGACTTTCGAAGAGTTTATTCTATTTGGATGATGTAAAGTAAAATTAACTTAACTCATGAAATTATCACCAAAGACTTGAAAATAATTATAATATTGTAAAGAAAATGTAAATGAGGATACTTTTTGTATTTGAAACATTACTATAGGTAATTATCTCACAAATTATATTTTTTCTTATTTTTTTAATAGGGTTAAATTACTTGTATCCATCTTTTTGGCATTAGTTGTCTTAAAGTAAGTTAATTTTGAGAAAGGTGATATGACTTTATAACTGAGCTTATTTGCTTGATTTTGATTGTGCTTTGACAAAAAAAAAAAAATTAAATTCAACTGTGACATTTTGTTTTTAGGTTTTCAAGAAAAGGATAAAACTTGAAATTACGACGAACGGGACTAAAAGGAATGCTCTACCTTATAATTCCTTTTTTATAATTTAATAATAATTGTTTGGTTGTAAAAAAAAAAAATAATACTTTGAAGAATCACCGTAAAAAAACCAAATTCACATAAAGGCAAAATGAAAGGCTACTTATACTACTATCTTTGGTCTTTTTTATAATGAAAAAAAAATTATAATATAAAATAGAATGTTACTTGTTTCTTATAAAAAAAAATATCAGAGTTAGTATTATTTAGTGCTAGACAATCAGAAGATTATTTGCCTGAATCTTTAGAAGGAAAAGTTTGAAATTAAGAATCTGTTTAAATATAAAATTAAAAATATTTTTTAAAATTTATCTATTAAAATAAAATTATATTTCTAATTAAAAAAAACTCTTAAAAATATTTATAATTTATATTCAAATAGAACCTAACTCTTACATGTTTGACTGTTATATTTGTTATATTAGTGTAGTATTGAGGCATTGACCTTTATCAATAGATGATGTGTCAATCACACCCTACCTTCTTTTACTTAGTAGCACCTACATCACCTATACTTAAAATTTGTGACACGTGTTTAGGGAATAATTTTATCATTTTCAAAGCTACATATGCGAGTTTTTTTTTTTCTCTCTTTTAACTATGTAAATACAAGAAGGCAATAAGCTGTAAACTAAGATTTCTTGATGTATCTATGAAAATTTTCTTCTCTTTAGCTTCGCTTTTGTGTTTCTTTATTATCTTTATGTATAACTAGTTTTTGACCCTTATGATGCTCAAGATATGCATGGGATAAACAGGTTATTTATATAGTTTTAAGGTGATTTTGTATTAAATAGTAGGCTTATATAACTATATGTAAATTACATAATTTAAGTTATTATAAATAAATAAATTATATTTATAAGTTTTTTTACATGATAGCATAGTTTTTTCATTAATTAAAGTTTTCCTATGCAATAAAAGTAAATAAGAAAAACAAGACCAGTATATGGAAAAAGATCATTCGCATATATAATATATAAAAATAATGGAAAAAAGAAATCATTTTTATAAAAAATTAGAAATCAAATTATTATTTTATGCATTATGAACACCATTATCCTATTAAAGTTCATCAGCTAAAGAGATAGTAGATTTGGTAGACTAACATTATCTCTTTTAGATCGTCCTTTTCAATCACATGACTACGACATTTCTATTGAAACTAAAATTTAAACATGTTATTATAAAAAAAAATATTATTTTTAATTAAAATATAAATAAATTATATTCAATAAGCTGAAATGAATATCAAGTATTAGAAATAAAGATTAATAACATTTTCATTGAACGATATCAATTTGATACTTTTAATATTGTTTGGGTTGTTGTACTCGGACTGCGAACAATTTTGTCAATGAAGAAAATGTTGGAGCCATTACGCTAAAAGATAATAATATATAAAATGAAGTATTATCAAAATTACCGAACATAACTTTCAAATATAATATGATTTTCATAAAAAATGTATTAACAATATACTCACTCTGTTCCATTTTATGAGGAAAAAAATTGATTTCACACTTGTTAAAAAATTAGTTAACTTTATCAAAGTGTGTAATTTTCAATTAAAAAACAAATCTTTTTCCCCCCTAAACTATCATTCATTCATTGGAACTTTGATATTAAGCACAAATCCCCTACATTTGTACAAACCCCCTATTATTTTAAAAATAAAAATACTTTTAATTTATAAATTATTTGTTTATTATAATTTGAAATAAAATAAAAAACAGTGATTGTAAACAATCTTTTATATTTATTGAATATTAAATATTACGTTAAATAAAAAATAATAATTTTGTAATGATTAAATTTAAGTGTGTCATTTAATATTTTTTATATTTATTTGCTTCTAAATTTTTAAATGTATAGTTAAAGAAATTATTTTATTTTCACGACAATGAATCATAGTTTTTTTTCAACTGAATCTTGAGGCAATTAAGTCTAAGAATAAGAAGACAATTTCATCATTCACACAAATATGCAATATTTATATGATCATGTTCTACATTCAAAAACAAATAAATTTTATTTTCAAAAAATAAAAAACATTAATCATGAACACAAAATATCCAAATAAAGTAAAATTTACCAATGTATTTCAGATATTAATCTATATTATGTTAATAATTAGAACATAAAGATTTCAACGATTGTTAATGAACCAAAATTATAACTTATCTCATTTTCTCAATCTATCCTCTTTGAGAAATTCATACCATTGTCCACCAAGATATTCCTCTTTATCCCTTTGATTTTTAGTGCTACTTTGGCTGTCATATCTCCCACTTTTATGATAAAAATAAATTTTCTCTTGATCAACAGGGAGAAAATTGCCAACAAATCTTGAAAAGTTGTAATGCAATAGAAAATAAAAAGAAATAAGATATTAAAAAATAATGTTTTTTTATAATGGTTGATAAAAATGCTTAAAAATAAATTACATGATTAAAGTAATAAAAAATTCTAAAAATAAATTCGATATACACAAAATACTCGCTCACAGATCCAAGAGGTACATATAAGTAAAATTTCATGTAATTTTTGCTTTCAAAGGAAGCTCATAAAATTGTCATTGTATTATTTATATTTTATAATCGACTCGATGAAAAAAATTGCAAATTGTTAAATGGATTGTTTGTCTATATTATAGTGAGGAATGGTGCTATATGAAAAAAAAAAATCATTAGAATTAATTGTGTATTCATTAACGTTTGAAAATAAAATGTATAATTGGACAATAAGTACGTAGATTTCTCAATTTTTGATTGAAATATTAATCAAAGGTGATTAACTGAGCAATTAAGTGATATTGAATGTTCTCTGTTAGTGTCATCAATTGTTTTTTTAATTTGTTTATCTTTAGAAGAATTGTTATATGTTTCAAACTTTATATATGATAATTTAACTATTATAAGGATTAGTTATATACAAGAAT